>CM076574.1:43687493-43754219 GCA_034641835.2 Pinus albicaulis
TGACGGGCGTCGAAAATAATCAATTGGTCATCAAAAGTGTTGTGTAACCAGCTCAAAAATAGAAGAAAAGAGATATCAACGCCTTAGAAATAAGCCACTTCGAGGGGGAAACCTCCAATACATTACATAAATGAACAATTCTTGGATGATACAAATTACAAAACCTCCTTTCTATATATAGGAGTCCATGGGGCCATATTGTAATCCTAGTGGGGCCACAATGTAATCCTAGCTGACCTAACAATAATAATTTAAGGGCACAATAATAACAATATGGGGGTTACAGGGGTACAATAATAATAATAAGGGGGTTACACTAACAACAATAAGGGACTATACTAGTAATATAGGGACCTAACATGCCCCTTTCCTTCAAAAAAGTGTTGTCCTCAACGCTTGAGTATCTCTGGGTGCTTCTATATGAAATTCTCATCCTCCCATGTAGAATCTTCAGTGGGTAAGTTCTTCCACTTGATGAGATACTCTGAAATTGATCGATTTCGTAGCTGTCGAGTTCTTTTTTCCGTGATCGCTTCAGGTTCCAATATGATTTTTCCTTCCTCAACAAGTTCTGTCAATATTGTTTGAACTGGAAGATTTTCACCTATAACCTTCTTTAAGCATGAAACATGGAAAATTGGATGCACTCGTGAAGAAGCAGGAAGCTCTAATTTGTATGTCGTAGTACCAATATTTTGCAACACCTTTTAAGGACCATAGAACTTTGGCGATAATTTATTATCCTTCTTAGCTTGCTTGAGGGACATTTGTTTGTATGGTTGTAGCCGTAAAAATACCCAGTCTCCTACATCAAAACTTCTCTCACTGCGATGTTGATCTGCCTGTTGTTTCATTCGATTTTGTGCCAAATTCGGGTTGTCCTTTAAGAGTTGGAGAAATTCTTGTTGATGCTCGATGTGATCTTCCTTTGCTTGAACCTTCGAATTTTCTCTTAAAGATGATGTGATGGATGGTGGATGATATCCATAAAGTGCCATAAATGGGGTCATCTTTGCTATAGTATGGAAGGAAGTGTTATACCACCATTCAACGAGAGGTAACCACTTGACTCATTGTGCTTGTTTATCATATACAAAACAATGAAGATATCCTTCCAAACATTTATTTACTATCTCAGTTTGACCATCAGATTGAGGATGATAAGATGAGTTATGAGCTAATTGAGTACCTAAACAAGAAAATAACTCTATCCAAAAATTTCGAGTAAAAATGGGATCTCTGTCGCTCACAATAACTCTTGGGTTTCCATGTATCGTTTGAATTGTGTTCATAAATGTAGTAGCAACTGTACTTTCTTTAAAGATAAGATAATGCACAAAAATGTGCATACTTGGTAAGTCTATCAACTACCACCATGATGACACTCTTTCCTTCAGGCTTAGGTAAACTTGTGATAAAATCCATTGAAATATCCTCCCAACATTGACTTGGAATGGATAAAGGTTGTAGAAGACCTAGGGTCTTAATTGTTTCAACTTTATTTTGCTGGAAAACCAAACATTCTACCACAAACTATTGAATATAAGATTTAAGGCCATCCCAAAAAATTCTTTCTTCACTCTATGGTAAGTTTTTAAAAATTTCGAGTGTCCTCCTAAAGGATAAGTGTTCAATTCCAAAACAATCTTTTGTTTTAGTTGGGAATTCTTACAATTATATAAGCGATCTTTGTACCGTAAGGAACCATTTTTCCAACTAAATGTATCATATGTACTAGGATCTTTCTGCAAATTTTGAATGAGTGTCAATACATCTTTTCCTTCTTGCATTACATCTCTTGCTTTGGTTAGAGATGCGAATTGGATAATAGAAGTGTACAATATGATAGCCACCTCTTCATTATTTCTTGAGAGTGCATCTACAACAACATTTAGCTTCCATTTTTTGTAGATGATTTCAAAGTCATAACCCAACATCTTTGTGAACCAATTTTTCTGGTCTTCTGAAGATAGACTTTGTTCCAAAAAGTGTTTAAGACTATCATGATCAATTTTTACCTTGAAGTGTCTCCCCATTAGGTAAGTTCGCCATTTCTTTAGTGCATGCAGTATTGCTAACATTTCCTTCTCATAAATAGGTTTCTGTAAATACATTCCTTTGATTGGATGACTTTTAAAATAAATGGGTCTTTCGTCTTGCATTAAAACAACACCACTTCCATTTCCTGAGGCATCACATTTCATAATAAAGGTTTTTGTGAAATCTGACGTAGCTAAGACCGGTGCTAGGCACATTGCCTCTTTAAGATGTTCAAAGGCCTTAGTTGCTTCAAGAGTCCATGAAAATGCATATTTATTCAATAATGTTGTTAGAGGTGCTGCTATTCTCCTATAATTCTTAACAAAATTGCGATAATACCCTGTTAACCCGAGAAATCCTCGCAACTACTTTATGGTTGTGGGGACTTTCCATTCCTTAATGGCTTTAATTTTGTTAGTGTCTACCTTAACACCCTCGTTAGATACAATATGACCCAGATATTCCACCTCTTGCACTCCAAAGAAACATTTGGATGTTTTTGCATATAATTGTTTCTCCTCCAATAGTTTGAGCACCCTATCAACATGTTTAACATGATGCTTCCAAGACCTATTGTAGATTAGTATATCATTAAAAAATACTAGCACAAATTTTCTAAGAAAGGGTTTGAAAATGGAATTCATCAACCCTTAAAATGTAGAAGGTGCATTGGTAAGGCCAAAAGGCATGACCAAAAATTCTTAATGACCCTCATGAGTTCAAAATGTTGTTTTGGAATATCTTGAGTATTCATTCTAATTTGATGATATCCTGAACAAAGATCCAACTTGGTAAAATAAATTGTTCCACATAATTCATCCAATAATTCATCAATCACACGAATGGGAAATTTATATTTAATGGTGAGATTATTGAGCTCCATATAATCCGAACACATTCACCATGATCCATCCTTCTTCTGTACCAATACTACAGTAGTTGAGAAAGAACTTTGACTAGGTTTAATTATAGCTTCCTCTAATGTTTCTGCAATCATACGTTCAATTTTGCTCTTTTGGACATAAGGATATCTATAAGGCCTGACGTTTGGAGGAACACTTCCTGGAATCAAATGAATAGCATGATCATGATCACGAATAGGTGGGAGTACTTTGGGAGTATCAAACACCTTGGAATGATTGTCCAAGACTTTTTGGAGATCTGGAGAAATAGATGATTTTGATGTTGGAACTTCTAGTGAGCATAATTGTGCAATTACGTCTCGTTTTTCTTTCTTCAAAAGATTTTTCATGACATTAGAGCTTATTATCTTTCCCGGCTTCATGATACCCCGTAATTTGACTTCCTTTTCTTTTGAAAAAAATTTCAAGAAAAGTTCTTGAAAATTAAAAGCTACCGTCCCCAAAGATTGTAACCATTGTACTCCTAGTACAACATCAGCACCTCCCATAGGAATGGAAAGAATTGGACTATTCAATACATATTTCCCCATGGTTGGCTTGATATTATGGCATTTTCCAAAGCAATTTATAGTTCCTCCATTTGCAACCATCACTTGACATTCTAGTGCAGGGTATAGGAAACAATTCAATTCCTTGGCTACCTTACAATGAATAAAATTATGGGTACTACCTGAATCAATCAACACTACTACCTTTTTCTTCTTGATCTGTCCTGCTATCTTGAGAGTTTGAGGAGTGGTAATTGCTGCCAGTGCATTACATGGTATGGTCGGATTCATTTCTTCCTCTTCTATGGCTGGTTCCTGGTGTGTATCCTCTTCTTGTTCATTTTCTTCTTCTTCTTCACAATCTATGTAAAATAATTTTTTTTCAGCACACTTATGACCTTTGGTGTATTTTCTATCACAATTGTAGCAAAGCCCTTTTGCTCTTTTTTCTTCCAATTATTGTGGTGTCAACCTTGTAGGTTGTGGAAATCTAGGAGTAGCAACACTTCCCTCTTTATAGAAGTGAGTGGTAGGCTTCCTTGTCACCATAATTTTACATTCAATTTTTCTTGCCAACCTGAATGCTTCTCCAATGAATCAGGTTCCAAAACACGAACTTTATGTTGGATGTTATCCTTTAAAGTACCTATGAAGAGATCAATCTTGTGTTCCTCTGGAATATCAGTTACCCTTATATTCAATTTTTGGAAGTCCTCAATGTGCTCCCCTATTAAACCCTTTTGTTTGAGATTTATCAATTGGATAAAGAAGGTTTTTCTCTTTGTATCCTCATAATGTGCTATCATTTCCCCCGTAAAAATTGACAGTGACAATTTTTTACGGGAGTAAAAACCATCGATACCATACAAATGTATTTTTTCTAAATGTAAGATTGCAATGCGTACCTTTTGTGTGTTTTGCACGTTATGGAGATCAAAAAATATTGCTCCATTTAGTATCCATGTTACAGGATCCTTTCCATCAAGCTTCCTCATATCCATTTTTGGAATATGGTGGTTCTACCCACCAACATTCGAGTTTATGAAATCACGATTAGCATTTATTTTGTTCTCACCATGAGTTTCCTCTAGTATCTTTTCACCATTAGGAAACATTTGTTGTATCAACTTTTTCCAACATTCCATGTCTTATTTTAGATAATTCTTCATGTTTTCCATCTTAGCTTCCATGTCATCCATCTTAGGTTCCATGCCAGCTTCCACGCCATCCATCTTAGCTTGCACACCTTTCTTCAAAACTTCCATTTCATTTTTTGTTGCTCTTTGCGAGTGAAATTTGTTGCACTTGCTCTTGTAATTTTGATAGATCATGTTGCAATTCTTCATCTTCATGAGTCATAGTAGAGCCTTCTGAAGGCTTAATGGGTGTTGAATTATTTTTACGGGGCATCTTTTAGAACCCAATACTGATATCTATTCTACAATATGCCCTTGGAATCAATTCAAATTGATTCTTCAAACAAGACTTATGCAATTCGCAAACAAAATACACCTTTTTCTTGCTTTTGAGGAGCTCGATATTGAAATTGGATTATCTCTGTAATTGAAGCACTTAAATATTTGAATTTTGATACTGATGTAGCCCTCTGAATTATATTTCGAATGCCACAGGTCTGACTTGATTTTGATTCTCCGAGACAAAGTTGTGTCCAATCTCCCACAATGACCTAATTATGGACTGGTTCAGTACAACAAACTTTTACGACTTGCCACGTGTCACTGTTTCATCCTTCGGCTCTGAAATTGATATCCAAAAAACTAAAGTCCATGTAATAGCAACCACTTTTTACGACACTCCAATCCGATGCTCAGAGATAGAGTTATGAATATTTTCCCACGATCACCTCTTTGAGATGAAATTCAGGAGCTTGAAAAAGCACTAACTTCCACAGATCATATCTCCAAAAATATTGTGAACCAAGATCTGAAATTTTTTGACGATGTTCCTCAGGATTTTGGATTTGCACCCTATGAATTTCAGCTTCTGAGACTTCGTAGAAACAAATTTATAGCTCAAATTCTACAATGGCCTGTATAGGATCTTGAAAAAATACCTAACTTTCACAGATCATATCTCCGAAAATATTGTGAACCAAGTTCTGAAATGTTTAGACGATGTTCCTTGGGATTTTAGCTTCGTACCCTAAAAATTTCATCTTCTGAAACTTCGTAGAAAAAAAGTTATAGTGAAAATTCCACGATGACCTGTTTGGAGCAGCGAAACCCTAGAATCCAAAGCTCTGATACCAAATGTTGTGTAACCAGCTCAAAAATAGAAGAAAAGATATATCAACACCTTAGAAATAAGCCACTTTGAGGGGGAAACCTCCAATACATTACATAAATGAAAAATTCTTGGATGATACAATTTACAAAACCTCCTTTCTATATATAGGAGTCCATGTGGCCATAACGTAATCCTAGTGGGCCACAATGTAATCCTAGCGGACCTAACAATAATAATTTAAGGGCACAATAATAACAAAATGGGGGTTACAAGGGTACAATAATAACAATAAGGGGGTTACACTAATAACAATAAGGGACTATACTAGTAATATAGGGACCTAACAAACATGATCTATAGCGCCCATGGCGGATAGTAGAGCCTTTCTTTGAGAAGGACATGACTGGAGGAGTTCCAGTGTTGAAATGGCGGTAGGAGATTGTGCCAAATCATCTACCACACTATACGAATGAGAAGCTCGACTAGAAGCAGCATTTCTACGTAATGGGCCCTTAGGAACCTTTATAGGGACCTCAACTTTGGGTTGAGGGATCTGCAAAGGACCATTTGGTGTCAAAAGAGGCTCTGTAGGACTTGAAGAAGGTGACTCAGGGATAGACAAAGCGGGAGGCGTGGAGTACTGACAAGATCGAGTTTGAAGGTTAAGGTCGACGGTGAGAGGTTGGTCAGAAGACATCATGAGAATATGGTAATCGGAGGAACCAGAAGGGGAAGGTTGAGTGGTTACTGGAGCATGAGGAGGTTGAGTAGCCACGAATCCTTGTTGAGGGAAAGGATCGGTAAACACGGCTGGTTGAGAAGTAGCCGCATTGGGGGGAACAATAGGGGAGGTGTGTTGTTCCCGCAATGTAGCATGAGACTCCCACATCTCCCACATCTGTGGTAATAGGGGACAATCATGAGTGTAATGACCATAAACACCGCAACACGAACAAGGCTTATTGGTGCGAAGAGGCCTGTCTAGCTTGGGCTGAGAGCCCTGCAGCTAGTTAGCAGTGTTAGAATCAATACTTTGAGGATTGGATCCATGATTACCAGGGGCAGATTGATTTTTATTTCCTTTCTGCTTTATTTGAGAAGAAGGAGGATTAGTTGCGCCCTACTGTGCAAATACTTGCCCCGGAGGGGGTATTAGTTGCTGTTGTGGGGGTTGAGAAGGCAAGGGAGTCGGAGGTCCAAAGGCTAGAGGAGCTGGGATACCAGGCTATGGGTAAGGATAATGGTTAGGATGGGAAACATTGAGGTAGGCAAGAGGGTGGGCAAAAGGAGGAGGCATGCCATATCCTGGATACATGCTACCTGGAGGGGGGAAAGTGCTAGAGGTGCTGGCCCCTCCCTCAGGGAAACCATAGCCCATAAGAGGTTGAGCGCAGGTATGTGAAAGAGCTCCAACAACACCGTCGACAGAGTGAGATGACCCCAGGGCATTAGCGCCATTAGGTTTGGGGAGGTCAGGAAGGACGGTATAAACATAACCAGATTGAGCATAGATGAGGTCATATTTCAAGGCTATTTGGAGGGTGGCTTCTTCGGTTTGAGCGAACTGGGATGTGACATCTTTGTCGATGGCAGGTAAGAGAGAGCAAAGGAACCAGTCCATATAGAACCGATCTTCAAAGGTGGGAGCTCGACATAAGCTCCTTCTTCTTCGCCATTCCTGGACATGAGCGGAAAGGCGGGTCGAAGAGGATTGACGGAAAGAAGTCAAGAGTTTTGTACTAGCGTTGTATTGGAGAGGGAGCCGGAAATAAGATAAGAAGGCTTGGGCAATGGTTGCAAAGGTGGTATAGGACGAGGCGGTCTGATCAACATACCATTTAGAAGCTTCACAGGTAAGTGTGCGTTGGAACAATCTAAGACAGATGGAATCATCAGTAATGGAATTAGATGAACACCACATGTGGACAAATCGGACATGGTTGGAAGGATATTCACTAGAAAGGCCTTCGAACTTGGGAATGTCGGAGGGGAGCTTGGTTGGCAAAGCAGGCCAACTAACATCGTGGCGGATAGGATATTTGATCAATTGATTGAAATCGAGGAGACTGAGACCGGCCATATAAGGGAGCAAAGGGACAGTCGAGGTAGTTCCCATAGTGGTTCCACTAGAAACATACCCAACAGTAGGATTGGGGTTGCTGCTAGCATTAGGCCCTGAACTAGACATGGTGAAGGTAATAGGGGGAGAAACAGAAGGAGGGGGAGAACCCGAAGAATCAGAAGAAGAGTCGGAGTGTAGACTCGGGGGAAGACTAACTCGACGATGACGGGAAGGAGTAATTCGACCAACTGGAAATTGAGGGTGAAGGCCAAGAAGTCTCTGAGATAAACGCCTTGGAGGCGCAATGATGACGGGAAGAAGAAAAACCGACAAAGGCAGGGAGGTGCAGAATCAAGTGAGGTCAAGGTCGAAACAAGGGCAGAGAGGTGCAGTGTCAATTGACTTTAAAGTCTTTGCCAAGCAGTGTTAACCAAGCTCTTCTTCACTTAGGGTCAGTGTGTGGCGTGTGTTAATTTTAATTTTTAAAGCCAGACGTTTTGAGAGTAAAATAAAAAGTGTGCGGCGTAACTGAAAATAAATCTATAGAGAATAGTAAATAAGGATGAAATAACAAAGAATTAACAGCTAACAATGCATCTGTCTAACCCAAGAAGGCGGGTCTCTCAAAACTAGTCTAAAAGAGGGAAAAAATCTAATCAAAACACACTTAAAAGAGGCCAATAGATCTAAGGTCAGGAGGGGCAAGGATCTATAGGAGAAATCTGTTGAAAATAGGTTCAGAAAACAACAAAGAGACAGAGGCAAGGTTGCTACAACAAAGGAGGAAATCAGCTAAAGGCAGAAGGGACAAGGAGGTGACCATAGAGGCAAACCCAAAAAAAACTATATGAGGTTATTTGAAAAGGAGAAGAGCTAATCTAAAAGGGATCTGAAAATGAGGTATCAGGTCTGAAAAGAAGAAGGATGAAACTATGAAAATTCAGACGTCTGAAACATCTAAAACTCTTCCACAAAAAGTGGAGGGTACTAAATCCCTAAGGGGCAAGAGTCCCACTTAGTTGAGTGAAACAGATCAGAAACAAGTCTAAATGGGTGGAGACAGAGGCTGGAAAACCCTGACAAAAGCTTCAGACAAACCCAGAAAAATGGCTGGAAAAGTGCAGAAAAAAGTGCAGGTCGCAGGTTCTGACCTGTTTTCAGTCCAGGTCGTAGTTTTTGGGTAGAAAAGTGCGCCCTCTAGGCCAGGTCATAGGTTTGGGGCCGATAAGTGCGACCTATAGATCTGGTTCTCTCGGTGGTAGATTTCAGAAAAAGTTGTCGTCTCAGCTGCGGCTGATGTCTATCACCTGTGCAATAGGGCCAGAAACACACGGAAGTTAAGAATTTGAATTTTTGAGGGTTGTAGAGGTGAAAAACACCATAAAAATAGGAAAAAAAAACTGAAGAGAAACCCTAGAGGCTGAAATAACTGGATATGTAGGAATATATAAAATGACAGTGGTCGCAAAAGAAAACCCGTGTGGAGTCGCCAATTGTTAGTATGAATCTTTCGTCAGAAAAAGACCACTTTAGCTACGCATAAAAAATAGCCCTAACATCAATTATGGTTACCAATATCTTTAAATCTGCAGTTAGCTGATCCAAATAAGTCTGCACAAATCTAGATCTATGCATAAAAAGACATTAAGCAGTAAAAATGAAATGTTGCTCCATGCATCCAATAGATAATACAAGAACAATATGTTTGAAAGAATTTTTTATATTAAAGGGGCACCTGAGAGGAAAACAAGAAAGGTGTTTCCAATTCTCCTCAATGGGGTGGGTTATTGAAAGTCCTCAGCATTTCAAATCTAAAATTTCTCTCTCTTGTTGGTGTAGAAAACCCAGACAAACATGGAACTCAAAGGGAGCTCACAAAGCAAATAATGGAGAATTTGACAATGATAATGTCTCAAAGTCAGACCAAGAGTATAAATCCAGAGTGATCTAATGTACAATGAAAGGTGACAAATGAATGGGAAAACCCTTCTATTTATAACAAAATATTAGGGCGGTCTAGAACTTGGTGCATGAATAAAATATTATTAACCAAATTCTAGAACCACCTTTTAGGAATATTTTATTATATTTGTTGGAGGGGAAAGGATTTTTGACTTGGGTCAATTCCTTTATTTATAAATAATAAATAAATAAATGATTTATTTGTTATTTTAAGGGAATGGTGGAAATATATTTAAATAAATAATGATTTATTTAATTATTTATAAATGATTTAGTCAAATTTAACTAGGAATATTATTTAAATAAGGATTAAATAACTTATTCCTAGGAAATAATCAAATAAATAAGGATTTATT
This sequence comes from Pinus albicaulis, assembly GCA_034641835.2. NCBI lineage: Eukaryota > Viridiplantae > Streptophyta > Pinopsida > Pinales > Pinaceae > Pinus > Pinus albicaulis. The sequence goes on from CM076574.1 coordinate 43,697,572, forward strand.
TAATTGATTTCCTTGTTTTAGATTAAATATGACCGGGAATAATAATTAAATTGATTTTTAACTAATTATTCCTTGAGGAAATATAAACAAATATAGATTTGTTTATTATTTCCTTTTGGGGTTTCCTATTTAGACCATAAACAACTTAATAAAGGTGTTTTACTAAGTTATTTCACATAGTGAAAGCAATTTTATTTATGGTAAAATTGGTCTTACATGGTGTACTTGGGTCCATCTAATGATAATAGGTTAGATGACCAAAAAATGCTGTAACAGCGGTAATGCAAAGGTGCCCATTAGGGAAGAATTCTTTAAGAGTCCTACACTAATATTTTGAAGTGCTAGCTGAGTTGCGTGAACTAACATAACACTTCCAGTTACCTGGGAACTAGAGGCAAAGGAGAGTTGATTGATGATTGTAATAACACCTTTATGAGGAAAGGCGATCATTCTAAAATAAGTAGAGATGATCACAGTCATAGCATAAACCCATGGCCTTCTGAGTAAAATGTTGTAGTCAAGGGGTTCGTCAACAACCTCAAATTCAACAGTTACAACTTTTCCCCCTAGTTCGACATGTAGGTTATTGATGATACCGCAAGGCTTTTATTTATGACCATCAAAAGGTTTCAACGTCATAGGTGACTGAGATAGATGCAGTGAACCAAGTGACTTCCAACAGTTTTGAGACATAATGCAAGTAGATTCTCCCTCATAAATAATAGTATGATGAATGAGGTGATTGAGAACATTTAATTGGATGGATAATCCCAATTATGTTGGTAATTTTGGCACATATCCCATATGATTAAAGACTATAGGATTGGAATCTATCGGGTCGATTCCACCAATACTGACAAAAAAGCGTGCTTCTGGGATGGACAATTTTTAAGTACCTCAATGGTTGACGTAGTTGAAGGGGATTGAGCCAAATATTCAACTATATTATAATTTTGAGCAACTGAGGCTTGAGGATTTAATGTTAATTTGTGGACAACTCCCTTCGGTGGCTTTATTGTTAACTCATTAGTAGCAGTTGATGGAATATATTTCGTGGGTGGATTCATGGTTGAGGTAGTAGGTTGATCAATAGCTTGACTACCGTAATATTTATTTCACATTCACACCAAAACATCAGTTTTTGACTTTGTGACAGATAGCATAAGCACTTGGGAACTAGAAGCTAGATCCATAACAACCATATTTGTGTCTGGATTTGGAAATGGATCTGTCAACACAGTAGATACAGTTGAGGTCTTAAGAAATTAGAGACTTCAGCGCGGTGAGGAAAGTATCGAACAAAGTTATCCTCATTAGATATTATGCAAGGGTAAAAAGGTTTCTGATTATTTCCAATTTGTTGATCAGATGATTGTTCCTGCGGGGTTGAATTTTTCTTTTTCTTCTCTTTCCCATTTTTCTTACTTCCAGGTTGCTTGTCACTTTTGCCTTTGTCAGATGATACGGCATGAATTTTGGAAGAAGGTGTAGGATTATATGTAATAGAGTGTTGTGTGCCTGCGAAACCTATCATACCACCACTGGTACGAGAGTCCTTAGATGGAGGAGGAACAATAAAAATAGATCGCAGCGCATTGGGAATTTTCTCATAGAGCATTCCAGATTGAGTATAAATAAAATATATGTACTAGGCACGAGAAATGACCTGCTCTTCAGTGAAGATGCCACCTTTGGCCACATCCTCAGTGATAGATGGCAGCAAGGACTTAATGAACCACTCAGCAAGGAGCTGATTAGGAACAATTTTTTTGACCATTCTACAACGACGACACCACTCATGAATATGATAAAAAATGTGAGTAGCATTAGTCTATTTAAAATTGGTCAGGATTTCCTTTCCAGTTTCATATCGTATGGGTAACTGGAAGTGGGTCAAAAATATAGCAACTAAGGCAGTGAAATTATGAAATGAAGCTCGTGGTAACTCAATGTACCACTTCGCGACTAGACTAGTGAGCGTACGCTGGAAAAGACGTAGTCGAACAGAGTCATCATTTAAGGAGTTGGATGAGAACCACAAATGATAAGGCATAACATGCATTGACGGGTATTCTCCAAGGTTTCCATTGAATTTAGGAATATATGAGGGTGATTTATTTGGTATCACCAGCCACCAAGGAGCATAGCTGATGGGGTCATTGGTAAGCCAATTTAAATAAGGTAATTCTAAAGTTGCGACAAAGGACAATTGTCAATTTCAGTCAGGTTGAGCATAACCAGGATATGATGGAATTTCTTGGGAAACATGCCTTTGAGCACCAACATAAGGAATTTATTGCTGGTAACCCAGATAGGGGTTATTTTGATGACCAAATGCTTGAGGGTTTTTTTGACCAAAACCTGGGTAAGCTACTTGTTGTTGGAATGATGGTTGTGTAATTTGCGGTTGTGGCTGCCAAGGTGCCTAACCACCAAGATTATAGTCCAAAATAGAATATGTTGGACCTGATTGTGAATAAGTAAGACTTGGATGTCCATGTGACATCCCATAATAGGGTAATCCAACTTGTGAATGAAAAATTCCGGATATAGGTGGTTGTTGTAAACCAACCAAAGGAGTCGGAGTCTAAGGGCCCAAAACATGAGGGTATTAGGTTGAAGGACCTTCCTGAAATGGTTGAGGTAAAAAAATCTGAGCCTGTAATAGGGGTAATGAAGTATTAACAAGTGGAGTAGATGTGGGTGCAATAGATTGAATCGGTTGATATGAATGCACAATCATTTGTGGTTGAAAGGGAAGGATAGGCTGCCATTGACAAACAATCATTCCAACATTAGAGTGACCATAAAAAGACAAAGTACTGTCAAAATGGGTGACCATAGGTTCCCCCTAGCATGAGGAGTACAATAATATGGAATATATTATTCTCCAAATGGCGGGAGTCTAGTTGAGATTATACTGGATGGAATATACCCAAATGGACTAGCTTGATATTTCACTGAGGATGTATATAAAGGATCAAGCCGTTTAGTACTCATTATAGATGTACTAGATAGAATACCAGAAGATGACATGGGTGAAGTCCATGGATTTGAGGATGCTCTAGAGTAGGTTCAAGATAATTATTGGTAACATGGTGGGACTTAACGACCACCATATATATGTGACTCTAGTGATATGGTAAAAATCGATGGGTTAGAAATAGTAGATGCTGTCGCAACTGTAACAAATGATACAAACGGAGGTGTTGACTCAGCCATGGTCATACGACCCAATGTATAGCCTATAGGATATACGGGAACTCGATTTGAAAGAGGATAAAAATAAGCAGTGTAAGTCAATTGAGGAAAATAATCATAAAGATAAATCTCCTCCCAAAAATGAGTTGGAGTTGAGGGTGTTTTGTCTTGTGGTATTTCATCAATCGAAATCAAACCAAGTGGAAGGATTTCACCGTTAGGCTTGAGATATATTTCAGGTGTTGACTGCACGAAATGGGAGACTCAAAGTGATCTAGGAGGATCTTGTTTCAATACAGATTGACAGAGAGGTCCAGTCAGCTCTAGTTGTACGATGTCCAGTTCATTCTTCAAATCGTTCAGTTCATCCTCTTGTGTTCGAATGAAAGTATTTTTTCATGGTTCAGTTTGGGTTCATGGTGTACTTCACTAATTTCATGGCACGTGTGGTGATGTGTGAGGTAATGGTGGCTAAATTGAATGTACTAGTGATGTGGTCCTAGTTATAAAAACCTATGGTGAAATTCCTTACAAGTGTAAAACCTAACACCTAAGTCTAAAACCTAGCACATTACATTAAAAAACCTAAGAAAAAAGCCTAAGTCTAGGTTTTAGGATTATATAAATTATAATAAAACTTTATAATAAAGTTTTAAACCCACAGTCCTAAACTGTAACTATAACCACGTCAGAGTTGGTTAGCGCATGTGAACAATGTGAAGGGTAAGTTTAATGTGGAGTTTTCCGGCAGCTCAAGCCATTGATTGTGTCGGAAGCCGTGATGTGTGATCAAGTCAATAGACCACAACATTTACCGTCAATGTTGGCATAGTCGTAACGACAAGGATTAATGCATATCATGTGAATGGTTATCGCCGGAACTATCGCTGCTGACTGCAACCACCTATTCACATGCCGATAACTTGTCTTTCATGATTTTAGCTAGTCGCCAGGAGTTAAGTTTTTATTATAAAGTGCTATTTTTGGTTTTATGAATAAATGTGCAAGGTGTAAAAGATAAACACCATAACACTTATCTAGTATGTGTCACTACATGAGAAGACCGAGACCACCAATCCATTTATTTTCTACCCACCTTCCTAATTTAGATTCAAGGAGTTCGAAGACTAGGCTTATATAAACCAAGACATTTTTCCTCCATGGACACATGAGTGATTTTTTTTTTAGATTAGGAGCGAGAGAGGCATTTTTTTCAGTGTTTCTTAGTCGTCCAGAGGAATATTTGAGCACAAATAAAGGAGTTGGAAAGTTGAGAGAGAGATATTTCCATTGTCAATGATCAGAAGTGCCTGGGAGCACAATCAGTCTGGTGTATTTTATTTGTAAATATTTTCTCGTGTCGATCCTAATAAAGTGGACGCCCATCTTGAAAGCAGACCTAGAGATGTAGTCCACCAGGGACGAACTCCATAATAAATGTTTGTTGTCTCTTATCTCTGTTATTGGTTGTATTTTCATTCTTAATATGCTATTGGTTTAAGTCAAAAATATTTTCCTTCAGTCTTCCACATTAAGAAGTTTAGTTAACAATCAATTCACTAATGGAAAGTAATCAATACTACCTAAACACTTAATAATGATCACATTCAGATCATATATTTTGGTATCAAAGCGGGTTGAGATTTGTAGTATTTTGATAGTGGATGTTAACCAGGTTGGGGTTGCAACGTAGGGAAGGAACGCTTGAGGAGTTCAATCCAAAATTGGAAAGAGGGAATTCATTCATCAATCGATGATGACAAGAACTGAAATCGGTGAAACTCCTGAAGTGAAGCCCATGGACGAGAATTGTAGGAATATATGCAGTAGAAACTAAAAAATTCAAAAACACAACATTAGCAATAGAGACAGAATTTAACGTGGTTCACCCAACCAATCTGGGCTACATCCACCAAACAGAGGTATCGACTTTCTTATTATTCAACAGGAGATTACAACAACAGATTTGCACATCCGCACTTCCTTTTCCTCATCCCTAATATCTTTTGCCTCTATGGGCTTACAATTTATAGATGTAGAGAAGAAACTGAATAATAAATTCATTTCCATCCTATCACAACAAAATAGGATTAATATCTCCTCTTCAGGATTTGATGCCATCAGATTTGGAACAAATCCTATTGTTGGCATTATCCATGAGATTTTAGCCAAAATAATATGTGAAATCTCAACAATCTCTACCTTGACAATAATTAACCTAATACCTTGTTCCTGTTATTATTTTTATTTTTTTCTGTAAGCCAAGAGAAGCCAAACACCATCATAGCTTCTCTAATAAAACTAGTTTCATGAACATGTCTACAATATTTCCTTTGTAAGCACTTTTTCAAGAGAGACTCCTCGTTCAGTGATTACCTGTCTTACAAAATGGTACTTTATAGGTATATGATTTGATTTACTATGATAGGATGGATTTTTAGCCAAATGAATTTCACTTTGACTATCACAAAATAACTTTATGTTGTCTTGCAACCTACCAAACTCACCAAACAAACCTTTCAACCAAACCGCTTCTTTGCAAGCATGTGAAGCAGCTATGCATTCTGCTTCTTTAGTGGATAAAGAAACAATGTTTTGTAGCTTTGACATCCAACTAATAGCTCCTCCTGCAAGAGTAAAGACATATCCTGAAGTTGACCTTCTCTTATCCAAATCACCTACAAAATCGGAATCAACATATCCGCAAACAAATTCACTACTTCTGTTATAAGTGATACAATAATCACTTGTGCCTCTCAAATACCGAAGCACCCATTTCACTGCTGCCTAGTGTTCTTTCTCTGGATTTTCCATATACCTACTGACAACCCCAACTGCATGTAAAATATCTGGTCGTGTACAAACCATCACATACATCAAACTTCCTACTGCATTAGCATATGGTATTTGAGACATATATTCCTTTTATTCATTTGTGTTAGGAAATAAACTTGAAGAAAGCTTAAAATGGGAAGCTAAAGGGACTGAAACTGGCTTCACATTATTCATACCAAAACTTACGAGTATTTTCTCAATATACTTTTGTTGTGATAACCAAAACTCACCATTGCTCTTGTCTCTGAAAATATCCATGCCCAAAATCTGTCTTGCTGCTTCTAGATCTTTCATATCAAACGTCCTAGCCATCTGAGCCTTTAACCTGTTGATCTCACTTATGATTTTGATTGCTAAAAGCATATCGTCAACATATAATACTAAGATAATGAATATGTCATTGCTTAATTTCTTAAAGTAAACACAATGATCATATTCACTTCTTATATAATTTTGGCTTATCATGAAAGAATCAAATTTCTTATACCATTTTCTCGACGACTGCTTCAGACTATACAATGATTTATTGAGCCTGCAAACAAATTTCTTGTTGCGATTTTGAACAAACCCTTCGGGTTGTTCTATATAAATCTCTTCATCTAAATCTCCATGTAAGAATGCAGTCTTAACATCTAGTTGTTGTAATTCTAAATCAAGTAAAGAAACTAATACTAACACAATTCGAATTGAAACAATTTTAACAACTGGTGAAAATATCTCATGAAAGTCAATTCCTACTTTCTGAGAAAAACCTTTCGCAACCAGCCTCGCTTTATACCTGTCTTCTTTATCATCAACACCCCTTTTCAATTTGTAAACCCGTTTACATCCTACAGTTTTTCTATCATTAGGAAGTTCTATGAGGTCCCATGTGGCATTATTGTATAATGCCTTCATTTCATCCTTCATAGCTTCTTTCCACTTATCACTGTTAGAAACTTCTACTGCTTCCTGATAGCATACAGGCTCATCATCATTAGCAGTTAAAGCAACTGAAGTAACATAATCATCATACATTTTAGGAGGATTTCTGATTCTCGTGGACCTTCTTAAAGATGTTTCTGGTTCTTCCACAATTTGCTGATTATTATCTATATGAACTTCTTCATGATCTTCATCTGAAACTTGTTCATCTTTACTATCATCAGTATTTGAACTAGTTTCAAACTGAATATGTTGAAACCTAGGTACATTTTCCTGTTTCAATTTAATATCTACATCTAGATTATCGAGTGAAGATTCATTGAATTTAACATCTCTGTTAATGATGATCTTGTGATTTGTAGGATCCCACAACCTGTATCCCTTAATCCCATCACCATATCCAACAAAGATATATCTTTTTGATTTAGGATCTAATTTAGAACGCTGATGTTTCAGAATTAGAGCATATGCATCACAACCAAAAAATTTCAGTTTAGAATACTCACAAGGATGACCTTTCCATACCTCTTGAGGAATTTTGCATCCTATTGTAGTTGATGGAGACCGATTTATCAAATAACAAGCTGTAGATACTTCTGTCCATAATTATTTCTGTAAATTGGCGTTACTTAGCATACTTCTTGCTCTTTCTAAGAGAGTCCTGTTCATGCATTCAACAACTCCATTTTGCTGAGGAGTATAAGCAGTAGTTCTATGTATTTCGATCCCAACCTCCTTGCAATAATTATCAAATGAATTTGAAGTAAACTCACCACCATTGTCATTTCTTAAAAACTTAATGGTTCTTCCAGTGATATTTTCTACTAATGCTCTAAACTTCTTGAAAATTGTGAATACATCAGACTTTTTTTTTTTAGCATGTAGACCCATACTTTCCTAGAGAAATCGTCTATAAAAGATACAAAATATGATGATCCTCCATATGAGGTTTTAGGAGATGGACCCCAAACATCAGAATGGATATAATCAAGGATTCCTTTACTAGTATGTTTTCCAGTTTTAAATTTCTGCTTGCTTTGTTTCCCATATATACAATGTTTCCAAAAATCTAACTTAGAAGACTTTAAACTAGGAAGTAACATATGATCAAATAAAATTTTTAATCCTCTTTCGTTCATATGGCCCAACTGTTGATGCCATAGTCGAATAGAATCACTGTCGTTTTCAGATACAGTTGAAACATGATCTGACTCTGTTCTTCCTTCTAATTGAAAAAGATTTCCAATCTTATTTGCTTTCATTACTAATAAGATTCCTTTGTAAATTTTAATTACTCCACCTTGAATAAAAGTTTTATATCCATTTGTGTCTAAAAATCCTAGAGAAATAATGTTTTTTTCTGAGTTCAGGCACATGTCTTACATTAGTTAAGATTTTGATTGTCCCATCAAACATTTTAATATGGATGCTCCCAATTCCCACAACATTACATGAGAAATCATTGCCCATGTAAACTACTCCATCATTTATTGACTTATAATAGTTAAGCCACTCTTTATGAATGCACATGTGATTGGATGCACCAAAATCTAACAGCCAATGTTGATCATGATTTGAAAAATTAATTGATAACACTTCATCACTTATACCTGAACCGGATGCCGAACCTGTATCTGTCATGTTTTCTTATTTATTTTCTGCTGAAGAGTCTCCTTTAGATGTTTTCTTCCTCTTCCAATAGTCCTTCTTCAAATGTCTCAATTTGCCACAAAACCGACATTTTAGCTTACTCTTCTTCCCTTTCGATTTTGATCGAGAGTTGTTTTTCTGACTGAAGCATTTTTCTTTAGATCGATCTCTAACCATCATTGATTCTGATGTAGAGGTTTCTAAATTTGACTTTTTTCTGGTTTCTTTAGATAGCATAGCTCAAATAACATCATCAAATTCAATGGTTTCTAATGAAATAAGACTTATAGAGGTAACAAAATGATCCCATGACTCAGGCAAAGAGCATAATAAAGTTACGACTTTATCTTCTAAATCAAATTTTACTTCTATGCTATCTAACTACACCAATAGAGTAATAAAGGTATTCAGATGATCGATTAGTGTTGTACCTTCCTTCATGCGTAAGCTGTACAACTGTTTTTTCATAAGAATCTTGTTTGTTAAGGATTTAGTCATGTACAATTTTTCTAGCTTTGTCCATAGTCCAACGACTGTTTTCTCTGACACGATGTTAAATAAAACATCATCTGCCAAAAAAAATCATATGCCACTCAGTGCTCTGTCATCGATGTCACTCCATTCGTCATCTGTTATGGAAAAAGGTTATTTGGATTTTCCCAAAAGTGCCTTTTCCACACCTTGTTGTACGAGTAAATCATGCATCTTGATTTTCTAGATTTCAAAGTTATTTCTCCCATTAAAATTCTCGATCTCAAATAGAGCACTTTGAGTTTTTGACATATTTAGTAGCTTGTGTCAAATGTAGGTTTAACTGTCATTATTTACGTCCAGCATTAGATATTGAATTCAACAATTTTCAATTTCAAATCTTAAAAAATGGAAATTTCGTGGCCCGCATAAGATCTGAACGATGGAAATATAAAGATTTTGAAAGGAAACAAAAGAAAATAGTATCTTGAACTTATAATACCCCTCATTCATTTATTTCCATATATCTGTCTTCGCTCAGCCATAACGTTGGCACGCAAATAAGCAACATAGTAATTGGCCACATTACACTAACGTAAATATCTCGACCGAATATAAATATAGCCATCTTGACATTCCATTAAATTATATCGAAACTCGGGATGGCATTGAGAGCAGCAAGCATACCCAAATGTGTTTCACTTGATCCTCCTCTCCGTCGCGGCAATCACCGCCGGCTCCACTTGTTGCAGCAACCATTCGATCATTTCTCCATCCGATTTATGCTCCAGCTCTCTTACGCTCAGCTCTTACTCTCATCAATAGAGTTACACTTAGCTACTTAAATAAATTCACTGGCTTCTGCTTCTCAGACGGCAGAAAGCTCCACATAGCCTCTGGTTAACGGGATCCCTGTCATGGACAACAGATCCACGATTCACGCAATAAACAATAACCTGATTATTGTAGGCAACGACTAGTGCAACAAACAATTATTTCACCAACAGACAATGAATCGATCTTGCTGTGCTCTGATACCAATTGTAGGAATATACGCATCAGAAACTAAAAAATTTACAAAAACAACATTAACAATAGAGACAAAATTTAACGTGGCTCACCCAACCAATCTGCGCTGCATCCACCAAATAGAGGTATCAGCTTTCTTATTATTCAACATGAGATTACAACAACAGATTTTCACATCTGCACTTCCTCTTCCTCATCCCTAATATCTTTTGCCTCTATGGGCTTACAATTTATAGATGTAGAGAAGAAATTGAATAATAAATTCAATTCCATCCTATCACAACAAAATAGGATTAATATCTCCTCTTCAGGATTTGATGCCGTCAGATTTGGAACAAATCCTATTATTGGCATTATCCATGAGATTTTAGCCAAAATAATATGCAAAATCTCAACAAAAATCAAGTTCATAAAATGTTTTTGAACATGAAGCAGATGTTGGGAGAACTCTACGAAGATAAGAAGGTGATAGATGCAACTTCTTTATCAAAGGAATCAAAGAAGGACAAGGGTAAAGGAAAAGATGATGAACCTCCTTCTCCTCCATCATCTCCATCATCATCATCATCTTCTTATTCTTATAGTTGGGATTCTGAAACATAAAAGAAACCTCTTAAATATATTTTGAAAATTGATGTAAAGTTTGAATTACCTATTTATGATGGTGAAATGAAACCAGAGAAACTAGATAACTGGATTAAGCAGATAGAAGTGTATTGTAGGATACAGAAAATTTCTAATGATAAAATAAAAATCCAGTTAACTACTCTTAGGATGGGGGGAACTGCTTTAATCTGGTGGGAGAGTAAAAAATGTTGGAAAGTGTAACTAGGTTTGTCTTCATATTGACTGTGTAATTGTATTTTATATAAAGAAGAAGACAAAGATAATAAAATGTATTTTTGGTTGTACTTGCTTCATGGATTTCATGAGCAATATTTTGTTATAGACTTCTTCTTGATGTCTATTAGGGTTGTCTTGTAGTTTCATAAGTGTCTAGTAAATAGGTATGTGCTCCAGACCTTGTCATGAACCTTGAAGAAATAGTCATGGACAATCTTCATCAACGTTGGAATATAAGCATCAAATACAATGAAGAAAATGATGAGTAAATACACTACTAGTCGGCTTACATACTTGGTGATCTAGTCATCTTACTCACTGGCTGAATTATCGGCCTAAAGAAAGAGATATCACCTCTATGTAAACACACAAAATTGCGGATTATTTGAATAATAAGATAAAGCAGATTCTCTTTGAAATAACACAGTGTAACATTGCGGATCTCTGAAGTAACACATCAACAATATAATGCATTCACACTTGGAATATAATGCAATTATATAATATGACCACACCTAAAGATCTATGCGGTCATTTCTAAAATGTTCAAAGGTGATCTATGTAACAAAAAGTGCGGATTAAACAGTATATAAAATGCGGACAAGACAGTATATAATATGCGGACAAGACATGATATACAATGCAGAAAATATCAATGAATAAATGCGGGCTTTCTCTTTCATATCTGTGAAGAAGTGCGGACAACCCTTGTGGATATTCTTGAGGTATTACAGAGATATAATGCGATTTGAGATCAGAAAACTAGTGTGGGTATAATACACAAAAGCTGCAGATTGGGTCTTAAATTCAGATGATATATAGTGATATATATATTGTTTATCTAATGTCTAATGTGATGCAAGAGTGTGAGAATAGAAGGAAGGTAAATATGTGATTTACCTTCCTATCTTCAATACATGAAATAAATAAATATATATCAAGAAAGTACGAAGCAAGAAGTATTTTGGCAATCAAAGACTAAATTATGGAATACTTAATTAGAGACCGAGTTCTCTAATGGTGATGTAGGTCAGTTGATACATAAGAGAAGGATCATCATTGTAAGCATACTATGAAGCATTGACAAGGTCTTGAAGGCATTCCTAGGTCAAAGGTCTGAGTCATGGTCATGGTACTTGTCATTTGAAGATCTATAAGAAGAATTCCTTACCGGTTTTCATATCCAAGAGGGAGGGGTTTTTCCCTGGATCTAGGAGCCTAATTTTGTGTCTCATGCATTTTGATAATTGACTTGATGAAAGACTAACTAAGATAAAGAAAGAAAGACATAAGTAACTCAAGCAAGCTCACAAGTAAGTATCAATAAGATAATTTGTAATAATCTACAACCCTCCAAATTATCAACATGGTATCAAAGCTAAGGTGCTAAAATCAAGGGCTGCTAGACAAAGGAGACACTCCAGGAAGCAAAGATCAAAAGTTTGGGTTGGAAAATAAAATCAGTTTGAAAAGGAAGACTCTCTAACTACTTCAATATCTCCCATCCCATTTAAATGATCAACTCAATCAAGAAAGTAATCTTCTGTTATCAAATATTCACATTCAAGACATTTTTAGAAGGAGGACTTCAATATCTGAAGATATACTCCATCATCAAGGAAGCTGTCGAAGGAAAAAGTCACTCTATCAAGTAAGTATCTATGAATTTATCTAAATCTATCAAAATGTATTCTTTGCAAAAGAAAGCAACAGATTGGTTAGGGTTTCAAAAATTTCTTGCATGAAAGACAAGGACAATGAAGTCATACATGAAGGGAGATATGAGAGCCTAAAGAATGCTTACATAATATATATAAGATTCTCTCATCTCAGATGTATCAAATCTGAAATCATCAATAAGGAATATATGAGAAATTGGTGAAGCTATTCTCTGTAAGTACTGCAGATCAACTGCAGGAATTAGGAGAAATAATGGATGGCACTGATATGAATATAGTGATGTTGAAAGCTCTGCCAGAAGAATGGGTAAACTTCACTTCAAGTTTGTACGAGAAGATAGAAGTCACACCATTCCATGATTTAGGATCTCTATATAAATAGAGGAAACAATATTGAAAGCCAAAGTTGTTATAGGATCAAGTGAAGGAATCAAGCCGTTGCAGCCATGTCCAGGAAGAAAGGAAGATTCAATAAATTTTGGTCCTTAGAGTAAAAGAAGAATTGTGGACGAAGCTCGATGCCATGTATAAGATGAACTTGGGCATGAAAATATAAATTGTCCTTAATCTGAAAAAGGACAGGAGAAATAGGGAAGAATCCCATGTCTCTGAAATAAGGAAAGAGTCTGATAAGAAAGAAGAAGCAAGGGATCTTCACCACGATTGAGATCATCTTCTCCTTTAAGTGATTTATGTTAGTTATATGATAGGAAGAGGTGTAGCATCTTGATAAAAGCATGGTAGGAGCTCCTGATGAATCAACATTGGAAAAACCTATATAATAACATTACTAATAGAAAGCAATCATCAAGAGCAAGGGTAATCATGAAAACAAATTTATGACATGTGATGACACATTGATGGAGCAAGCCAAGAGAATGAAGCTCCTCATTCTTGAGAAATTTCTGTAGAATGATTCAAGGAAAAAGGGTATGAGGTATGTATATATCTATATGCTAACATTGGATGTTGTGAAGTCATGTCATATGGTTGCAGGTAATGAACTTCTATATTTAGAAGTATGATCTATGGAGGAGTATCTCTCAATGCACACATAGATGAAATCAACATAATATGTCCTCATGAATTTGAGGTGGTTGTATATGAACGAGAAACTAGAAAGGTTGCAAGTTCTTGGGAATGAAGAATGTGCTAAAAATAAGAGATCATGAAATGCAACCATGTTAAGAGGCAGTTATCATCTGGAAGCCAAGAAGATATGAATAGGAGATCTCCTGGGAAGATATGTAGACTTTGACAGAATTCTGGTAAATAAGAAGACCCTTGACAAAACATATCATTAGGAGACGTGTCAATCTATATGAAGGATGCTGATGCCTACAGGAAGATTTCCTGGCAAAAGATCATCACTAGGGTAAATTTTTTTAAAAAGATCATAAGAATATGCTTATCTGGATAAATATGTGTAGGGTTGCTATTCATAAGAAATGATATATGATCCTTGGGGATGATTTGAAGGAAAGCAGCATGGAATAACGTTGGACTAGATGAGGAAGACTGATGAATCACTTTCTGATAGTGGACATGACTCATGACTGAAAGTGATGGATGATCTATGCCCTATGTAGCCAAAAGTTGAAGATTACTCAATATCAAAATCTATGACATCGAGGGGAGGAAATATTCATGAGTAGTTGGATTGCTGTTGCAAGACCTTGGTTGATGAGGAGCCTGGTGGTAAGTTTCTTGCTTGGAAGAAACTTGAAATATGTCCTTCCTGTGTTAAGAGGGAGTGACGTATGTGATTCTCTATTACATGTGTCATGCACTAGACCAAGACTAACAGCTGTAAGCAGTGAAGGCCATGTGAAGAGAATGGATAGACACATCATTTTGGTCTTCACCTGGAAGACAGAATGGAGGGTAATCATATGGAATTCGATACTCTTTGAGAATGAGATAGGGCATTCAAGATAAGAGTAGTCGTGGAGTGATATTATTTGAGGGTTGGCTACCCAAGAGAAGAATAGTCCAAGAAGGTCATACTCTGGGAACACCTCGGTGGGGTATGTACCTTGGAGATACAATGACTATGGTGTCTATTAGTCATGTGTCTTGCCAACATTGTAGCCCATTGTCTCGTTGAGAGATGGGGTCATTAGTCAAGGCCTTGCACTAGGACAATGCTGGTTGATATGATGCTATACAGATGTGATTAACAATCCAATTCTTGTTATGAGATTCTTCAGTTTGAAAGTGACCATGTATCTGTATGAATACCTCCCTAGTTAAGAGGGAGTGCTGGAAAGTGTAACTAGGTTGGTCTTCATATTGACTGTGTAATTATGTATTTTATATAAAGAAGAAGACAAAGATAATAAAAATGTATTTTTGGTTGTACTTGCTTCATGGATTTAATGAAAAATCACCACCCATACTAGCTCGTTATATTACGTATATACCTACAGTGTGTTGGCCCTCATATTTGTTGTTCTATCGTTTGGAATAACCCCCCAACCAATTGATGTCCAATCCCTTTGTCCAGGGCTTGTTACCTAGCTGTTGAGTGGACTAATTTCACACCGATGTATCATAAGGGTAACCCTGACCCTTATGTTGGGAACTATCATTCTAGTTATTTTATTATTGACTTCTTCTTGATGTCTATAAGGGTTGTCTTGTAGTTTCATAAGTGTCTAGAAAATAGGTATATGCTCCAGACCTTGTCATGAACCTTGAAGAAATATTCATGGACAACCTTCATCAACACTAGAATATAAGAATCATATATAATGAAGAAAATGCTGAGTACATACACTACTGGTTGGATTGCATACTTGGTGATCTAGTCGGCTTACTAAATGGCTGAATGGTCGGCCTAAAGCAAGAGATATAACCTCTATATAAACACAAAAAATTGCGGATTATTTGAATAGTAATATAATGCGGATTCTCTTTGAAATAACACAGTGTAACATTGCGGATCTCTGAAGTAACACATCAAAAATATAATGTAGTTATATAATATGGCCACACCTGAAGAGCTATGCAGTAATTTATGAAGTGTTCAACGGTGAAATATGTAACAATAAGTGCGGATTAAACTGTATATAAAATGCGGACAAGACAATATATAATATGTGGACAAGACATGATATACAATGCGGACAATATCAATGAATAAGTGCGGGATTTCTCATTCATATCTGTGAAGAAGTGCGGACAACCCTTGTAGATATTGCTGAGGTATTACAGAGATATAATGTGGATTTGAGATCAGCAAAGTGTGGGTATAATACACAGAAGCTGCAAATTGGGTCTTAAACTCAAATGATATATAATGATATATATTGTGTATCTAATGTCTGATGTGATGCAAGAGTGTGAGAATAGAAGGAAGGTAAATATGTGATTTACCTTCCTATCTTCAGTACATGAAAGAAAGAAATATATCTCAAGAGAGTATGAATCAAGAAGTTTTTTGGCAATCGAAGACTAAATTAAGGATGACTTAATTAGAGACCGAGTTCTCTAATGGTGATGCAGGTCAGTTGATACATAAGAGAAGGATCAACATTGTAAGCATACTATGAAGCATTAACAAGGTCTTGAAGACATTCCTAGGTCAAGGGTCTGAGTCATGGTCATGGTACTTGCCATTTGAATATATATAAGAAGAATTCCTTATGGGTTTTCCTCTCCAAGAGGGAGGGGTTTTTCCCTAGCTCTAGGAGCCTAATTTTGTGTCTCATGAATTTTGATAATTGACTTGATGAAAGACTAACAAAGCTAAAGAAAGAAAGACATAAGTAACTCAAGCAAGTTCACAGTAATTATCAAGAAGATAGTTTGTAATAATCTACAACCCTCCAAATTATCAACAAAACATAGATAGATTTAAAGCATAAGGGTAAAATAATCTCCTCATGGTCTAAGTTTTTGAAACTCTAAGGAAACAATTCTATTGTTGGGATACAAACAACAAGTTATTATTGATTGGAAACGTTTGCGACAAGGTAAGGGATAAAATGTTCAAGAGTTTACTCTAGAGTTCAGGAAGAAAGAGTTGGTGCTTTGTATTCCTTTGGATACACGAGAAACTTTATTGAAGTATATTAGCAGTTTATATTCATATTTACAACATACATTATTAATGTTCAATCCTAATGACTTTGATGAAGTATGTGTTCAAGCCATACATGTCGAATCAGGTGGCAAGCCATTCAAGTTTTCATCAAAGACATCCAAATAGTTGGAAACCAAAGACAGAAAGAAGAAGGGCAGTTTGAAGGGAAAGAAGACAGTGAAAACTCAAAAGGAAGGTGAAAGACCTACCTATACTCACTTCTAGAGGATCAGGCATGATGAAGCTAGATGTTGGAAACTTCACCCAGAACTCAAGCCAAAGAAGTTTCAGAAGAATAAAGGTGAAAATAAGGCTTCGACAACAATACAACAATAATGGGGCTCCGATTCAGATGATGAAGGTAAAAATTTCGACGATAGTTCAAGTTCAAGTACTTCTACTTCTTAAAACATTAAACATCTAGATGAAGATAAAAGAGTTGAGTTATTTCACATAAGGGTAACTTCTAAGCACACAAAAATAGATACAGTGGGTCACAGGAAAATTTAATACCTGAATCATTGGTTAAGAAATTGGTTTTGGAAACACATAATCATCCAAAACCATAACCATTAGGTTGGCTAAAGGAACATACTCAAATTAATGTCACAAAGCAGTGTTGTTTAAAATTTTCCATCACAATTGATTACAATGATGAAGTGGATTTAGATGTGATATCATTAGACATATGTGGAATAGTGCTAGGGAGACTTATCTCTATGATCGTGATGCAGTATTTCATAAGAAAGAGCATAAATATCATCTTAAGAAAGATGGGATTGAATACATCGTTCAAGCACATAAAATCAAAACTCGGGTTTAATTAATGCTAATCAGATGAAGCGACTAATAAGTTCAAGTAAGAGATATATACTCATTGTTGTAAAATAACAACATAAGGATCTTCATGATGCTTTTTCAGGTTGTGAATCTCAGTTTAAAGATATATTGGTTAAAGTGCTAGAATCATTTTAAATTCTATTTAAAGAACCAAAACATTTGCCTCCTAAATGAGAAATACAACATGATATACAATTGATGTATGATGCCCCTCTTCCTAATTTCATAATGTATCACAAGTCAGTAATAGAGAATGAAGAAATAAAGAAAAAAAATCCAAGAGTTGGTTGAAAAAGGTTTAATTTCACCCAGTTCATCTCCATGTGGTTCACCCATAGTTTTAGTTCTTAAGAAAGACATGACATGGGGAATGTGTGTCGACTTTAGGGCCTTAAATAAAATCACAATCAAGAACATGTACCCTCTTCCCAGGATTGATGATTTACTTTACCATTTGAAAAATGCTGTCTATTTTACTAAATTGGATTTGCGTAGTTGGTATCATCAAATTCAGATAGTGGAAAATGACATATGGAAAAATGCATTCAAAACTACAAGGACTATTTGAGTGGTTAGTAATGCCTTTTGGTTTGTGTAATGCACCAACAACTTTCATGTGTGTTATGAATGATGTATTTCGTCCATACATTGATAAGTTTGTCATTATATACTTAGATGATATCTTGATATTCAATTCCAATATGGAAGAACATGTTAGGCATGCTATATAGGTCTTCGAAGTGTTGCTGAGAGAAAAAATGTACATTAAACTGTCAAAATGTGAGTTTGGGAAAACTTCATTGGTTTATCTTGGTTACATAGTTGGATGTGGTAATTTAAAGATAGATCCAGCTAAGATAGATGTGCTTGTTAAGCAGCCAAGACCACAAAATGTGACTGAAGTTAGAAGTTTTCTAGGTGCAGTTCAGTATTGGAGAAAATTTATTGCTCAGTTTTCTTTGATTTCATCACCGTTACATGCTTTAACAGGATCAAAATTTTCCTTTTAGTGGGAAGGGAAAAAAAAAGCTTTTGATACACTTAAGCAGAAACTTGTCACCGCACCAATCCTATCTTTACCTAATTTTCAACAACCATTGTAAATTGAAACATATGCAAGTGGTTATGAAATGGGTGCAATTTTACTTCAAAATGGGATACCAATTTGTTTTTCTGAAACTTTTTTTAAGGTAGTAATCAATTATGCGACATATGATAAAAATGTTTTCTTTGGTTGAAAGTGTAAATAAATGGAAAAATTACGTATTGGATAAGGAAGCATTGATTCACATAGATCATTAGTCGCTTCAATACCTTCAATTATAGACTTAGTTGCAACAATCTCGCCACTACATATGGATGGGATTTCTTCAACAATTTCACTTCGTAATTAAGTACAAGAAAGGTGTAACAAATAAAGTATTTGATATGATGTCTAGACCTTGTTTGAATGCTTCAGTAGTACTGTAGAATAGTTCATTGAAACATGAAAGCATGTAGAACAGTATAGTACTAATGCTGATTTCAAATATATTTATGAATCCGTAACTCATGGTACTCAGATAGAAGAAGTCAAATATCATATTCATGACAAGTTGTTATATCATTTGAGTAAGTTGTGCATAACAAAGATAGAAAAGGGCGCAAGTTATTCGAGAAGCTCATTCTTCTCGGATTGCAGGACATTTTGGCGTAAGAAAGACTATAGCGCAAATTCAAAGATATTTCTACTAACCTTGCATGTATGAAACGTTTGCAAAGTAAATTAAAGGATGTGTGATGTGTTCGATAAGCAAGCCAAGCGATTGAAAGATTGGTTTGTACATGCCACTTCCAGTCCCTTTGCAACCATGGAACAACATTTTGATGGATTTTGTTGGAGGACTGCCTATGTCTAGGAGATGACATGATTAACAGTATGTCATGGTTAATCGATTAAGAAAGATGTGCATTCTTGTTCTGTGGAAAAAAAAAGTAACTACAAAACGGATGGCCCAAATGTTCTTTCAACATGTATGGGATCATTTTGGGTTACCTAATTCTATTATTTTTGACCGAGATACTCACTTTGTAGGAGAATTTTCATCCACTTTGTGCGAACTCATGGACACAAAGCTGAAGAAGAGCACATATTTTCATCCATAGAGCGATAGATAGAAAGAAGTGGTGAATAGGAAAATGATACATATTCTACGAGGTTACTGCAGTAAACATCCTAAGTTGTGGGATGAATCTTTACGTTATGTGCAACATGCTTACAATCGAGCCTTACATTCTTCAACTCATCGATCACCATTTGAAACATGTTTGGGGTATCTACCAAAATCACAGATGAACTTCATGTTCGGTGAAGAAGGTAAAGTAGATGGACACGATGATTCAAAAAAGTATTTAAGTTCATTCAACATATACAACATATACATGAAGCAGTGCAGGATCGATTAGAGAAGATTTGGGCCAAGTACAAAATGTGCCACGACAAGCATCGAGTCGATCATTATTTTCAGGTCGGCGATCAGGTATAATTGTATATCAGTAAAGACAGGTTGAAAGGATAAGGTAAGAAATTGGAATCCATCAGGTATGGTCCTTTCAAGATTGTTGAAAAGGTTGGAAATAATGCATTTCGATTAGATTTACCACCTTACTTGCGTATTTATTCAGTTGTTAATGTAGAAAATCTAAAGTTGTATGAACCTCCGATGATCATTGATCCAGAGGAAGATACATAGATTCCTACTATTGATGATTTAGCACTTGAATATATGAATGAGTTGTAGGAAGATACCATCTTGGATAGGAGATTTTGTACTTCCAGACAAGGAGATGTTGAATATCTTCGAGTGGGACTCAAGGGCATGGATCTGAGCAAGGCGAGATGGATATAGATCAGAAAAGTGAGGGAATTGTACCCTCACATGATGTCTGCTTAAATCAAACTTTTGTGGTCCAAAATATTTCAAGTGGAGAGGATTTATTCAGGAGGATCTTGTTTCAATATAGATTGATAGAGAGGTCCAGTCAGCTCCAGTTGTCCGATGTCCAGTTCAGACTCCAGATTTTTTAGTTTGTCCTCCAGTGTTTGGATGAGAGTCATTTTGTCATGGTTTAGTTTGGGTTCATAGTGTAATTCAATGATGTCATGGCATGTGTGGTGATGTGTGAGGTAATGTTGGAAAAATTGAATGTAATAGTGATGTGGTCCTAGTTCTAAAAACCTATGGTGAAATTCCTTACAAGTGTAAAACCTAACACTTAAGTCTAAAACCTAATGTGTTAAAACCTAGCGCATTACATTAAAAAACCTAAGAAAAAATCCTAAGTGTAAGTTTTTGGACTATGTACATTACAATAAAACTTTATAATAAATTTTTAGACCCAAAGTCCTAAACCAAAATTGTAACCGCATCAGATTTGGTTAGCACATGTGAACTTTGCGAAGGGTAAGTTTAATGCGGAGTTTGCCACCAGCTCAAGTCGTTGACCACGTCGAAAGTCATGACGTGTGATCAGGTGAATATACTGCAACATTTACCATCGGGGTTGGAATAGACATAACCACAGGGATCAATGCATATCATGTGAATGGTTATCGTTGGAGCCGCCACTGCTGACCGTAACTGATGAGATGATTGCAACCACCGTGATTGACCGTTTTTTCACATGCCGACAGATCGTCTTTCATGCTGTTAACTAGCTGCCAGGAGTAAAGGTTTTATTATAAAGTTCTATTCTTGGGTTTTATGAATAAACACACAAGGTGTAAAAGATAAAAACCATAGCACTTATCCAGTAGGTGTCACTACATGAGAACACCGAGACCATCAATCCATTTATTTTCTCAACCACCTTCCTAATTTAGCTTCAAGGAGTTTGAAGAACATGCTTATATAAACCAAGATATTTTTCCTCCATGGACTGTTGTGTAGGTAAATCCCCTCTAAGGACATAGGCGATCCCTCTAGCCCTAGGGTGGGTCTAGTAACAAGAGGACATTCTAATGCATTTATTCCTAGTTAATGAATGAAATTGATTCGGGATAGATGTCCTACCTTTTTTCCAACGTAGTTGTCATAGACGTGGCAGCAATCTCTTGATCTTCATCCCGACACGTCGTAGTCCTTCAGTGGTGGTACTCAAGTGCCTGCACAAGGATCAGAGAACGATAGCAGCATACGAAACAATACTTGCATTCATAACTATCTAATTGGTGAAGGAGAATTAAACATATTGCACAAGATTAATTATATCAAATGCAAGACAGGAACCAAAACATCAGTCATGTATTGATAAGAAGAGAGAAAGAGTTTACAACCAAAATAGCCTTGACGTTGCATCCTCCTTCAGCGGGTCCAGTTAAAACGCGTCTTGAGCATTCGTTGGGGAATTGGACTTGGCGGGGTGATAAGCCTAGACTCTCTCTCGACAATAGGTCTCTCTCTGCTCTATCTCACACCAGCTATATCATATTGTTCAAATATTCAACCATTTCAGCTAGCTGCATCTATGTGAGAGAGATGTATTTATAGGAGAGAAGGAGGAGGTTGGGATCCCTCAAATGGTGGAAGGGAGGCCTTATCCTTTGGGAGGTTTCTCAAAAGTAGGAAATAAGAATCCAAAGGAATATGTTCGACGTTATTCAGTTGAACAAATCATGCTGAATCCGATCACGAAGTGGTTGGAAATGGAAAATTCGCTTCTATTTTAAAAAAATTTCCAAAAACAGCTCGGCACGGGTAGTCCACTGAGACAAAGTGCCAATGGGTGTGTGGCCCAATGATAATTTCTCTATGGGCATGAGGCCATAACTGCCTGCTAGTACCGACCCAAAATCATATGTTTTTGATGGTCTATTCTAGGAATAGTCACTAGAGGAAATGTTCTTATCATGGCAAGGGATGCAATGACACTTTTTGCAAGGCATGACACTACATATAAGTCACAGAAATGGTCCTCCAATTCACGAGATGGGGATTGTAGGGACAGTGAAAAAATTTCGTGTAACAAATGCCCCCTAAAGCATGAGGTTCGAGAGAGAGGGAGGAGTGAAATTCTTTACAAGAATGCATTCAAACAAACGCCATTGTATTAATACCTGGAAGTACAAATACAAGTGACATATCTGATACTTGAACATGTGGTATAGGCACATCCATCCATAATAGAGTACATATAAAACTGAGATTCTAGGTATGGATGCATCCTTCCAGTAATAAAGATCAAATAAATAGACTCAGGTATGGTCGCAACTATCAAATCAAAAGAGTCATGCATGTAGTCATGATAAACAAAAATATCCTGCAACCTGGATTTTATCAGACAAAACCTAGGGTCTTGTGCTCCATCTCAACCAGAACAAGTACAAATTCAAGCATGTGAATATGTGAGATGAATTTGACATGCAAGAAAGTCACCTGATTACCAACCAATGATGAAAGTTGTTAACTGGTACGAGAGAAACCACCAATAATGACAATGGATCTCAAGGTACAACAAGTACAATCCACTGAATGTGAATAGTGATCTGGTGTCAAACACCCACATAATCACTCGATCAAAGGCCAATGATGAAGACTTGTCGTCGAATGCGAAGAACTTACCATTGAGGCATGCAAGCTCCAAGGTATCAGAAGGGAGTCTCTAGATTAACTTCCTGGAAAATGAGTTGAAGTCGACATGAAGTGATTGGGTCAATATTAGGCCATAATATTTCCCACATCATCGACATAAGACAAATAAATATGATGATAGTGAATCAAGACCAAACAGAGGATCAGAGGGAGGTTGAAAACCGCAAAAGGAAACTTCTCTTGAACATATTAGCGACACGACTCCAAATTTGGCAGTATTTGACATCAAGGGATATGAGGTCATGATGACGTGGAAAAGAGTAGATGAGAGGTCAAAAACGATTACCCAAGCCCATGGAGGCAAAAAATGACGAAATGAGATGTCCCCAACCCGACACGAATGCGGATGAGTGTCATATTCAAGAGTGACATACTGCCAACACAATTGAGAACTAGTTCCATTTACCCCCACCATTGCTGGTGAGTACCCCAATTATTTTTGGAAAGCAAGCTTGAAGGGGATAACATATGCTTGTCATGTAAGTTTTTCCTTCAGACAAATCCATCCTAGTACATTTTACGAGCCATAGGATAGAGGAACTCGATTACGTCATGGTGACAGTTTCTGATGTCATTTAAGTTTTAACGAGTCCGACAAAGGAAGAACTCATCATCTTTTCATGTTTAGAGATTTTTAAAAGAAGCAGAAAAGAAAACTCAAATAGGTCCCTTTTCATAGGTAGTCTCACAGATCTGAAAAGGTAGAAAACTGTGTCTGAGAGAACCTCTTAGTCGTGATAGGCTAAGGTATTCCTTTTTCATAAATAATCTATCCCAGCCTGAAAAGGGGTTAATGTATACTGGGTAGATATCGTTTCGCAGCTATTTAACAAGTTCAAAATGACAAGAGTCTTGACAATATTTTCAATTTTTGAGAGTCAGAAAAGAGCTGAAAGATGACTCCACAGGTGAATTTTTCGTTTTTTTACCGAGTCCAAAAAAGTATAAAATACAACTTGTCACTTCATTGTCGTCATGTCGAGGACCTGTCACTGCACAAGAGACGCACGTAAAACCCATTTTTCGAAAATAAAATAGCACAATAATCGAAAAATATGATTTAAAACCTAATTAGGGTTTTGAAAAGTTTATAAAATTCCAAAAATGGTAAAAATAAATTACTTTTCACTTTTACGTCTTGTGAGAAATTTGTTACCCTTTTTCACTGTGATTTTGCGGAGCTGACAGCGGGCTATCTGGAAGGCCAATTGTGAATCCGTCTGTTCTAAGTAAGAACTCATATCCTTCCCTGCATTTTAATATCATTTTCATTAGCTGTAACCCATGTTGTAGATACATTGGGGGCATTTTTAAAAAAATTAGGGCGCGGTGGTTAGCGCGGGTATCGGGCATGGACTTGCGCCAACCGACCTAAAAATAAAATGGGGCCATGCCAGTTGGTGCGAATATTTTTAAAACTGTCACACCAACCGCGAAAACCACTTTTTAGCTTGGAAATTCAAACAATATGCCCAATTTAACTATTTCAAAAGAATTTTATTTGGCTAATGAAAACCATATGGATGTTTTTGCAAGTGTGAAAGAGAAAAATGGTGATCGAATGGAAAGAATGAGAGCATAGTGAAGAAGATGAGGAAGCCATGGGCAATGAGAGATGCATGGAAGTTCTCAAGGACTGCGGGCTTAAGAAATTATTTATGGAACGATGTCTCAGAGCTAGTCAACTGGAGATATTGCAGTACTTGATCAGTGTCTGGGACATTGATTAGGAAATATTCATTATTCGCGATCAGGAACTCGAGATTGAGGTCTTGGATATTTACTTCATAACTAGATTGCTGCGGAGGGGGGCAGTACCAATCCTAACAGGTACTCGGCCCACAATGGAGAAGATGAGTATGGTTATCGAAAAAGTCTGTCGAGGAGCACGGAAAGCATCTAAAAGCAGGAAGGTTGATATACAAACCTTTCCCAATCTGGTACTCAGAGTAGTGCTACAGACCATCACATGAGCTGCTGGATTTTAGGCTCCACATGAGGCCACAAAAACACAGTTACTTCTTGCAGTGGATTGCATGGCACCAACAATCAACATAAAATGCCAGTTGAAAAAATGCAAGAATGGTAAGCTGAAGCAATTCAGCTATGGGTCCATCTTGGCACCTTTCATCTTGGAACGGTTACCAATTTTCCAACATCAGGAGGTAATAGTTACGACACCACTAGCCCAGGAGCCACGGATGGTCCATTGGGTGGCTTTGATGCTAAGATCAGGGGTTGGTCGACATATGTCCTAGATACCGTAGTTCTTTGAGTGGCTCCATCGAAAACTGATTGTTGTGGAGGACTGGCTCTATTCTAGCACGAATTTCATCGGTGATATAGATCTCCCACTCCCATAAGGAGAGGATTGGGATGAAGCATTGGGTAAGTCTCATTTCATTTTTTATTTTTATGAGTATTATGATTTTTTGTTATGCATGTTCTAACATTAATCCATGTAATTGTAGATTTTGGCCCAGAAAGACCTGCAGGCATGTCTTTGATAGCACAGAGGATTCCCCGTAATTTTGATGTGGCCCCTCATGGTGAGGGAGGCGAGGAGGAGGAAATCATACACAACTTGGAGATAATATCCTGTTGGATTCTTGAATATGTGGGATTCGATGATGTCCCTCACATAGAACAAAGACACACTACAGGGGTGTCGAACCGATTTCACCACTTGTTAAGGCGGCTTGTACGGGCAGTGACATGCTATCATGAGCATCACACTGACTAGACACTTAGGTTTTTATTTCCACATATTTTTTGAGAGACATGATGTCTTAGGATGTAACCGAAACATACATATTTTTTGAACTTATGATGCACGTGGATATATATATATATATATATATATACACATCTATTTTCCTGTATGGATCTTGTCATGTGATGATGATGTTTTACAAATTACGTAAATGCCTATCTAATACAATATTAGCTACTGTATCAGTTAACACATTCATTTGTCTAGGAATATGTTTTTATGTAATGTAATAAAAATGTCTTTCCAGTAAATGAACACACAAATACAACCTTAAGAAGTGCATATTTCTAACAGAATAATGCACATTAAGCTAAAGAACAACGAGCTATGATTCTAGGTTAACAATCAATGCACGAATGTCGAGAACAATGGCCTCGGTCAATAGTTCAATAACAACACTATATTCAGCGACATTGTTTGTAGTTCGTCCTAGACAGATACCTTGAAGGACTATCAACTCACCAACAGGATCATAAATCACCCAGGTTGTTGAAGACAAGTTCCGGGTACTGCGGGAAGTACCATCCACGAAATCGACATAAGGGGTAATATACATCTACACAATAAGCAATGATCCAATAAGAAGGAAAACGCTCGTAAAGCACACCAAGCCAAAAATGTATGAAAATGAAAAAACACCTAGTAACTTTTAAGATACAACCCATTTATGGGCTAATCCAGAGGATGAATTTCATAATCAATAAGCTCATAAGCCCCATTCTGCAAAATACACTTAAAAATGTAGGGCCTATGCCACCTGGGTTGAAATTTGCCTGGCTCTAGCTTATCGTGAGCTTGGTGGTACATGAGGACGAGGTCTCCTTCTATAAAGGAACAAGGGGAAACTGATTGGTCAAAATGAGATTTGACCCACTTTTTCTATGCTTCTATTACCAGAGCAGCAAAGCGACGAGTTTCATCGAGCCTATCTAAATATAGAATCCGCTCTTCTTCTGGCGAAGTATTTGGTATAAATTCAACAACTAGCTTGAGAGAAGGAATTTCGCATTCAATCGGAAGGGTATCTTCCAGACCATAGACAAGCTGGAATGGAGTGAATCTGGTTGCTTCCTTCACTGAGGTTCTGTAAGACTAGAAAGCTGAAAACAACATGATATGCTTGTTTGATTTGTGCATCCCAATCGTATGTTGAAGTATAACGACGAGAAATTTGTTCACGACTTCAACCTGGCCATTGGTTTGAGGGTAGTATGGGGTTGAGTTGTCGTGACATAGACCCAACTTGGAAGTCAAATCAACCACCATGTAATGCCGAAAATGGGAACCATGATCGGTAATAATGGCTTGAGGGACACCAAACCTACAAATGATGTGATTGAATAGAAACTGTGCTGATGTCTTACCATCAGCCGTAAGTGTAGGAATTTCTTCGGCCCATTTGGTGAAGTAGTACACGACTGCGATAATATAAGCATGCCCCCCCCTGACTGAGTGAGGGTTACACGTCATAAAATCGATGTCCCACTTCGCAAAGGGACCAATATTAATGACAGGGTGAAGATGGGAAGGTGGCGTGTGCATCTTGCGCCCATAGATCTGGTAATCATGGCACTTACAGACGACACTAATGCAGTCTTTAAATATGGTAGGCCAGAAATATCTAGCAAAAATATTTTGTGTAGTAGAATATCCAGACATGTGACCGCCGCAGGCACCACTGTGACAATCATTCAGGATATTTTCAACCTCCTCCAGAGTCAAACACCTTCAGAGAATGGAATCAACTCTGATGCGTTAGAGAGTATCTCCGACTATGCGATAAGGTTGCGATTGATGGCGAATGCGTCAACGAGCATCCTTTGTCAACTTAGATTAGAAGGTGGAAGTCTGAAGATATATGATGATATCACTGTACCAAGGATCGAGGGTGCTAATAAGAAAAAGCATGTCGTTCGGAATGTGTTCCTTGGAACAAGACGGAGCAGAATTAGAAGGGAGAGATTAGATCAAATCGGCGAAGACCAATGAATTCTTCGACTTGGTGGTAGTAAAATCCAAATCAAATTCTTGGAGGATGAAAATACACTTCGAGTAATTTCCCCCCATTAATTAACGAGTCAATATGTAAGTCATAGGGTTGCAATCAAAAATCACAGTCACTGTGCGCAACAAAATATAGTAGCGAAAACGTTGAATAGCATGAATATCAACCAATGCAAACTTCAGGACATGTGAATATTGCATCTCAGTATCGAGAAGATTGTGACTTAGATAGTAAATGACATGTTCGTCACCATCATCATCATCTTGTACCAAAACCATGGAAATTGTGCTAAAAGCAGTAGCCAAATAGAGGGAATAATCACGATGATAATTTGGAGGAACCAACAAAGGAGCATTGACTAACAACATCTTCAGTGCATCAAAGGAATTTTGGGCAATCTCATCCCAGAGGAATGGGATGCCTTGCTTCAGTAATTATGTAAATCCTTTGGTCACTTCAGCGTAGTTATGTATAAAATGACGCAGGAAGTTAGATTTCCCCTGTAGGCTCTGCAGCTGATGTAAGGAGGAAGGAGATGGGAGATTAACAATAGCTTCAAATTTTAGTGGATCGAGAAGAATACCATATTTAGAAACGATAAACCCAAAGATTTTACCAGAGTCAACGTAGAAGATGCACTTATGTGGATTTAGCCAGATGTTATAGCGTCGACAACGAAGATGATCAGGATGATATTTACGCTTAGCCGAATGAGCCGAAAGGTCATCCAGATATGGCTGAACAATGTGCTTGATATCGTGGAAAGCATATGACATTGCTCACTGAAATGTAGCCTCAAAATTTTTAAGATTGAAAGGGATATTTTTATAGGTGAAACTACCCCAGGGATAGATAAAGGCAGTCTTGTGTTGATTACCCGGAAGAATGTTAATCTATTTATACCCAGAAAACCCATACATAAGGGAAACGATATCACTCCCAGCACAATCATCAATTACTTGATCAATAAAAGGAGTGGGATAGTTATCCTTAGGGTAAGCATGATTAATTTCACGGTAATCAACACATAAATGAATGGTACCTTATTTCTTATCTACAGGAACAATATTGGAAACCAATTTTGTCAAGGGAATAAAATAGATAAAACCAAATTTAAGAAGTTTTCCAAATTCTCCCTTAATAGCAGCTTCCTTTCTAGGGTGCACAAGATGAAGACACTAGCGAACAGGCTTCACACCGAGATAGGTAGGAATATCATGCACCACCATACTTGGATCGATGCTGGGCATATCTTTGTAAGACCATGCGAAAACATCACGAAACTCGCGGAAGAGACTAGTATAGACCTGGATCTCATCAGGAGAATAGGTCACCCCAATATGGATGTTCTTGACGACCCACGAATTAACGAAGATGTCGATAGACATCATTTGTGTGATGTTACCCAAGTTACCTTCCGCAAAGACTTCGTGTGTCATAATGGGAATTTGAAGCAGAGGAGAAGGAAATTGAGAATAAAACCTCTCAAGACAAGTAGACATGGCCCCAAGGTCATGCATGGACGAGGAACAATGATGACTATCGTCCCAAGGAGGATCCTCAAGAGACATTGTTTCCACAATGGCCTCATCGGAGGGAAATATCTCACTTAAGGGATTGGGCGAATCCAAATCGCCGAGCCAAGGGGATTGAGAATAAGTGTCAAGAGACATATCCAAAGGAGCATGATCAGGAGGTAGAGGATTTGAAGCCGAAATTAGTTTACAATAATCAATATCGATCAGACTTAATGGAATCGAATCTCCAAATGAATCAATCTGCTCGGGTGAAGGGATAATCCATGGATCAAAATACCTAGAGATCATATTAACTTGAACATTGTTGGGTGGAGGAAGAGGAAAAATACCCATGAGGGTAGGATCGTTGAAAAGACCAGGCCCTACACTCTCATAAGTCATAGGAATTTTATCTACGTATGGAACGTTTCTCTCGAAAGATGAAGAAGTGAAAAAATACAACTGATCGATAGTAATGATCTTTCCTTCATGCAGAAATAAAAAAACATGAAAGAGAGTGGATAGAATGCACAACATGGTGTGAGTCCAAATGCGACAGAGGATAATATTGTAATTGAGCTTGGCATGAACTACTTCATCCTTGATGTTAACTATTTTCCCTCCTAGAGAAATTGGTAAACTAGCGAGAACACCAAGAGGTTTAGATTCCCTTGCATCAAACGCTTCTAGAGGATTTGGAGATGAATTAAGAGCTACTGAACCAATGGCTTTCCAATTGGCAGATGACATGACACACATAGACGCACCCTTGTCCACGACCACTCGATGGATATTAAGTCCATTAATCCCAACTTGGATAATCAGTGCAAGTTGGTGAGGGAGACGTGGAACGAAATTATCCAAGTCGAAAGTGATTAGGCTCAAATTAGTGGGATCATGTTGTGAAACCAACTCCAAAAATAGAAGAAAAGATATATCAATGCCTTAGAAATAAGCCACTTCGAGGGGGAAACCTCCAATAAATTACATGAATGAATAATTCTTGGCTGATACAAATGACAATACATCCTTTCTATATATAGGAGTCCATGGGGCCACAATGTAATCCTAGTGGGGCCACAATGTAATCCTTGCCGACCTAACAATAATAATGTAAGGGCACAATAATAAAAATATGGGGGTTACATGGGTACAACAATAACAATAAGGTGGGCTACAATAACATAATAAGGGACTACACTATTAATATAGGGGCTTAACATGCCCCTCTCCTTCAAACAAGTGTTGTCCTCAATGATTGATTATTTCTTGATGTTTCTGTATAAAATTCTCATCCTCCCATGTGGAATCTTCTACAGGAAAGTTTTTCCACTTGCTGAGATACTTTGAAATTGATCATACTTGTTGAGTTCTTGCTTCTGTGACTGCTTTAGAACTTCTTTTGATGTGATGTTGATCTTCCTATTGTTTCATTAGATTCTGCACCAAAGTTAGGTTATCCTTTGAGACTTGGAGAACTTGTTGTTGATGCTCGATGTGATATTCCACTAATCTATCATCCATATTAGCTATTATTTGTCCTTCAAACCATCCAACTTAGCCTCCGTTTCTACTTTTAAACCATCTATGTCATCTTCGGTTGCTCTTCGTAAAATCGAAATTTGTTACGCTTGGTACCATAATTTTGATATCTCATACTACAATTCTTCCTCTTCATGCATCATAGTATAGATTTTTGAGGGCTTAATGGGTATGGAATTATTTTTTAGAGGCATTATCGAACCTAATACTGATAAAAATTCTAAAATATTCCCTTGGAATCAATTCAAACTACTTTTTCAAACAAATGTTATGCAATTTTAAAAACCAAATACACACCTTTTTCTTGCTTTTGAGGAGCTCGATATTGAAAATAAATTATCTCTGTGATTTTGGATCTTAAATATCTGAAATTTGGCCCTAGAGTAGCCCTCTAAATCCTCTTTATAATGCCATAGGTCTGACCTGATTTGGATTCTTCAAGGCAAAGTTATGTCCAATATTCCACAATGACCTAATTATGGACTGGTTCAATAGAGCAAGCTTGTATGACTTGCCACGTGCCACTGTTTTCTCCTTTGGCTCTGAAATTTATAGACAGAAAACTACAGTCCGTGTAATTCCCATCACTTTTTACAGCATTCCAATCCAATGCTCAGAGAGAGAGAGTTATGAAGATTTTTCCACGATCACCTATTTGAGATGAAATTTGGGAGCCTGAAAAATACCTAACCTCCATAGACCATATCTCCGAAAATATTGCGAACCAAGCTCTAAAATTTTGTGACGATGTTCCTCAGGATTTTGGCTTTGCTCTCTAAAATTTCAACTTCTAAACCTTCGTAGAAAATTTTTTATAGCGAAAATTCCGCAATGACATTTTTAAGTGAAATTCAGGAGCCTGCAAAAATCCATAACTTCAACATATCATATCTCTAAAAATATTGTGAACCAAAATTTGAACTTTTGTGACAATTTTCCTCAGGATTTTGGCTTCGTATTTTAAAAATTTCAGCTTCTGAACCTTGGTAGAAAAATGGTTATAGTGAAAATGTCATGATGACCTGTTTGGAGCAGCAAAACCCTAGAATCCAAAGCTCTGATACCAAATGTTGTGAAACCAACTCCAAAAATAGAATAAAAGAGATATCAACCCCTAATAAATAAGACACTTTGAGGGGGAAACCTCCAATACATTACATGAATGAAAAATTCTTGGATGATACAAATGATAATACATCCTTTCTATATATAGGTGTCCATGGGGCCACAATGTAATCCTAGCCGACCTAACAATAATAATGTAAGGGCACAATAGTAAAAATATGGGGGTTACAGGGGTACAACAATAACAATAAGGTGGGCTACACTAACATAATAAGGGACTACAATATTAATATAGGGGCTTAACAGATCAATCCCACCGATGGCAAATAACAAAGACTTCCGTTGATATGGACAACTATGAAGTACTTCTAATGCAGACACAGTAGGTGGCGCTTGAGCCAGACCCTCAACATTAATGTAATGTGGAGTAGCGCAGGCATTAAGATTCTAAGAATACTTACAGAGTAAACCTTTGGAAGGTGGAAATACAATGGGCTCAGTATTGAGCCTTTCAATCTGAAGAGGGCTAGAAGCAGGTGGAGGAGGAGGACCATCAATGATATCCTTCCCTGCTACCTGATGTGGTTTGGTATAATCTTTCAACCAGGTAGCAATAGAAATAGATGCAGAACTATTCATCATGAAAACTTGAGAGCCAAATGGGGCAGAGGACTAAGGTTGCTCTACCAACTGGGTCTGCTGTGACAGAAACACTTCTTTGAGAACAACTGGAGTTCCCTAGGTGCCTTTGAGCAATCAACTCACTTTGGTCCGTTGGGGACAGTCCTTGGTGTAGTGCTCTTCGTTACAAATTAGGCAAGGATACTTCAGTTTACATTGCAAACCATCATCAGCACAAGATTTCTGAGAATCCTATTTTGGGGTATCTACTTTGGCATTACCTTTACCCTTATTTTTACCTTTTGAAGTTTTATCCACCGGATTGGCCTGAACGACATTCACTTCCTTGGTTTTACCAGAATTCGGGATCAAATGAGGAGAAGTATCATTGGAAGGAGTATATTTTGTATTCCTAGGATTCAGAGGAGGAGACTTCCAAGAAGTTGGAGACATGGAATGATGATATCGTCGACGGATGGCGTTGCCAGTGATTTAGAAGTTCCAGGTCTAGCAGCATCAGGCAAGAGTTCGTACAACGTGCCAGACTGAGAGTACACAAGATCAAGGTAATGGGCATGAGAAATGGCTTGTTCCTCAGTAACGCATGCCCCCATAGAAATGTCTTTAGTAATTGGAGCAATGAAGGAGTTAATGAACCAATCAGTTAGAAGCTGATCAGGAATTTCAAACTTGATCAAGCGATGACAATGCCTCCATTCATGAATATGATCAGAGATATGGGTAGCTCGATCTTTCTTCAAGGATGTAAGGAGGTGTGTCCAGGTTTCATACCGAACCGGTAACTGAAAATGCGTGAGAAATTCCATGGATAAAGATTTGAAATCTTGGAAGACACCATGAGATAATTTGACGTACCACTTGGCAGTGACACCAGTAAGAGTCCATTGGAAAAGACAGATTCAGATAGAATCATCAACCCCAGATTCAGAGGAACACCCAAGGTGGTATGTCATAACATGTGCTTGGGGGTCTTCTCCAAACTTGCCCTCAAACTTGGGGCAGTCGCTAGGAATTTTGGTTGGAACTGGAGGCCAATATGGATTATGAAGGATTGGATCATTTTTTAACTTTGACACATCAAGTAGTTCCAAGTAGCAAGAAAAGTTAATTAAGTATTGAAAGGCATTACAGGTTGTTGATAAAGACCAAAATTTGTATTTCACCCAGGTTGAGATAAATTTTGCCCCCATATGTTTTGTCCTAGAGGATTCAATCCATAGGGGTTATAAGCTTGAAAATTCTGCCCATATGTGGGTTTAGGACTAGGATATTGATTCTGAGCATACCACTGAGGTCCTTGCTGAGAAACATATGGATTTTGATGCAGAACGAAAGTAGTGCCTTGAGGTGCATTATATAACACTTGAGTTTGGCTTGACGGAAGATACACATGGCCTTGAGGGGCACTGTATACCATATGAGATTGACCTGGAGGAAGATAAGTGGCACCTTGCAGCTGAACGGGTTGTCCCTGGGGTGCAGGTTGACCTGGATACTAAGGTTGGGTAGGTTGTCCCTACGGAGCAGGTTGGCCTAGATACTGAGGTCCACCAAGTTGTCCTTGTTGAAAAGGTTGGCCTGATGGTTGGGACGGTCCAGGTTTCCCCTGAAGACTAGGTTGACCTGGCACAAGACCATAGGGTTTCCCTTGTTGTACAAAATTTTGGCCTTGTTGAACGTAAGGTTGATACTATTGCACAAAAGGTTGTCCATGTTGCAGATAAATTTCCCCCCAGGGAGATAAGATGCACCCTATTGAACATGGGATGGACCAGAAAGACCGAAGGGTTGTCCTTGTTGGGTTGAAGGTTGTCCCTAGAAGGGTTTTCCTTGTGGACCATAAGGTTTTCCCTGTGAACCGGAGGGTTGTCCCTGCTGGATCGAAGGTTGTCCCTGGAAGGGTTGTCCTTGTGAACCAGAGGGTTGTCTCTGTTGGTAAGTGAAATGAATAGGATCGATTAGAGGCAAATATATGGAATTACCGTATACGTTATAATGATGTGGAGGATTTCTAGAAGTTTCTAATTACTGAGAACCCTGAGGGGTAAAATTCTACTGTTGAGGACCCTGAGAGGTAGAATAATGTTGTTGAATGGCCAACAGATACTCATCGAGTGTATAACTACTAGGAATGGAAGTAGAAACCATAGGTGTAGTGCAAGTAGGTGGGATTTCCACAACATGAGGCTGTGATCCACTCACGACGAGCCTAAGAGGTAGCATGGGATTGATAAAAATAGAACTACGGATAGCAGAAGTCCCTGATGATGAAAGAGTCATATTGTCAATCGGTGCAAATGAAGCAACACAGATAGTGGGTTGGACAGGAACAAAGGTTACAATAAGAGAGGTCATAGGAGTCAAGGGTGATGCCCCTGATATCGAGACAACTGAACTCGCAAAGGGAGGTGACGTATCAGTCCATATCAGATTCTAATACAACGATTGAATGTCGAAAATTATCTGACCCAAAGTTTGATAACCACGTGGGAGAGACACTAATTGTGAGGAAGGTTGATAATGGAAAACAACTGAGAAATGTTGAAAATGCAACAAGATGATGGAGCTTAGTGAAATGAAGTCACCTTCACTAAGTGGGCCCACAGGCTATTTTTGGCGCAAAGTCTATTTTTAGACTATGTCTATTTTTAGACATATGGATCATGGTCTATGAGTTGTAGGATGCTATTTATGGATGATTGGTCAAGTTGGTAAAAATAGATGGACCTCTATTTTTAGACATTGGGCAGAATCTATTTTTAGACTGCCAGGCTAAAAATAGAACAGTCGAATATTATTAACCCTTAATAATATTTAGAATATAAACATTATCTTATCCTCTTGGAGCACTTCAGTTTGATGCTTGGATGTGGCACATGTAGCTGACAGAAGGAAATACGCTTTTCCTAAGGGTTAGTTGAGCTATTGCATGGTTTACTTCAGTTAGAACTCATGTGGCAGAGTTTGGTGGAGTTGATGAGACAGTTGGTGGAGTTGTGTTCGGTTTAACTTAGTTGAACTAGTTGTATTTAGTCTAACTAATAAATACACTAGTGATGAGTGGTGTGAATTAATTATTAATTAATTCACTAGTTATTAACTCATAAATAAACTAAAGAACACATTAGTTAACTTCAATGCATGGACAGTTCAATAGAGACCAGTGTTAGAGGTGGGTGAAAGGGTGAGTGTGACTATCAGTTGTGACTATACCTGTGCATGAGATTTGCACACACATTGATGGAGATTTCCAATGAGTATTTCACTGTACAAGCTAGGGGATTTAAACTTGGATCTCATTCATTCTCATCTTGGATTGCGCAGTAGAGGTAGGCAGACTTGTGGAGGAGATTTGAACCTGTGACTTGTTCAAATCTGAGCTAGTTTTGTGTTTAACTTTTGGAGATAGTACTGAGTACTTGTGAGGAGTATTGTACTATGATTTTTACATGTTCTCTATCATTATAATATACAGATAGTTGGGGGTTTTCAGCTATCATCTTTCCCCATTACATACTGTGTTGATATGTGTACTTGATTATGTTTTAATGTGCACATGCGATTGTTTCTATTTTCGCATATTGATGATCAATTGTAGAAGAGGTTATGTATTATGCATGAAGCTTAAATAGTGTGTAATCAGGATAATCTCGGTGAATAATTCAGAAAATTATTCAAATTTCTACATGGTATTGGAGCAAAATTTATCATCGGATCTATTACAGTGATTACAATTTATTTCGGTAGACAGAGTCTGTAAGTGGGCCAGGTAGCCTCTGGATCCATCCTTTCTCTGAAAGGTGATATATCCAGTAAATGCCCCTACAGTCGATCTCTGTGCTAGAAATACTTTTTTCTCATAGATCGGAAGCAGTTGAGTTTTGAGCTGGTGGAATTTGAATTTGCAGCAGAATTTGGAATTCGAATTTGCAGTAGTTTTCTTGGTGCCAGAGTTGAAATGTCTTTCAATGGATTGCGACTGGGATATGCCCTTGAGGGCAGTTCGAATTATGTTGCATGGAAGGACAGAATGGAGGCGGTATTAGATGATAACGGGTTGAAGGAGTTCATAGAAGCTGAGGTTCCAAAGCCTACTGATGCTGCTCAAGTTGAGCCTTGGCAAAAGAAGATGAAAAAATGTCGAAGGATTCTGTTGGAGGGCGTGAAGGATCACATTTTATCCAACATGCATGGAAAAGCTTCTCCATACTTGATGTGGAAAGCGTTGACAGATTTATTCCAAAGCAAGAGTGACCAGAGGAAGTTGGCGCTCAAGGATAAACTCAGACACATAAAGATGGAGAAAGGCGACAGTATGCCGAAGTACCTCACGAAGTTCATCCAATGGAGGGATGAGCTGGGAAGTGTGGGGGTGACTGTCGATGATGAGGAATTGGTGAGTTTGGCTCTCCTTGGTATTCCGAAGAGTTGGAATGCCTATCAGGATTCTGTCAATGGTCGGGAGAAATTGCCAGGGTGGGAGCGAATTTGGTCGGATCTTGTGCAAGAGGAGATAAGGCAGAATACCAGGGATGGATCTTCATCAAAGGCATCTGATGAAGAAAATTGTGCTTTGGCTGCCAAAGCAAAGAAGGGGAAGAGAAAGAAAGCTTCTCATTCTGGTGCGAAAGGCAAGAAGCAGGACATGTCTAAGGTGAAGTGCTTTCACTGTCACCAGCATGGACATTATGCCACAAATTGTCCGCAGAAGAAGAAAAATAAGCAGGCTGCTGGATCTGCAGTGGGAGAGGCCTTAGCCTCACAGTTTGAGCTGGATTTTTCGCTGATCACATGCTTGGTATCATGTGAGTGGACTGGGAGGAGCTCTTGGACAGCAGCATCTTTTCACATTACTAGAGATCGAGATCCTGCTTTTTACTTTCGGATGAGAAAGATTCTGGAGTGCACATCGAGATGGGCGATGATGGTAGATACAGTGCGACTGGTATCGGTACCATTTCCTTTGAGAGGGAGTCTGGTAAACCCTTCGTATTGAAGGAAGTGATGCATGTTCCAGGATTGAAGAAGAATTTGATCTCTATGGTGATGTTAGAAGACAAGGGGTATGATGTTGTCTTCAGCGAGGGAAAGGCTTTCCTGCGCAGTAAGACAACTGGAGAAACCTGGAAGATAGGGGTTCAAGTCAAGAACCTTTATTAGTTGCAAGTTGATGGCTGCGCAGCAATGGCATGCAAGGCGAAAGGAGTGGTGAGCCGGGATGATGGCGAGCTGTGGCACCAGAGATTGGGCCACCTTCACCATGCAGCTTTGAAGATACTACAACAGATTTCTATTGGGCTTCCTAAGGGCACTAAGCAAATGCATCAGCTGCAAGGGGGTGTACCTGGGAAAATTTGCAGCCACATTTCACGAGAAGGATAGCTGCCATGACGATCCTGAGAGATTCTGGCTGTGACACCTTTCTAGCTTGACATGAAAGCACAGGTATTATGTGATATTTGTTGATGATTTTTCTCGTAAGTGCTGGATCTTCTTCATGCAGAAGAAGAGCCAGACATACTCAAAGTTCTGTGAGTTCAAGGCACTGGTTGAGAAAGAATCGGGGAAGCAGGTGAAGGATCTTAGGAGCGACAATGGTGGTGAATTCATCTCTGGTGAATTCAAGAACTTTTGCAGCGCAGAAGGTATTCGGAGAGAGCTCATCGCACCCCATAACCCACAGTAGAACGGGGTGGCTGAGCGGAAGAACAGAACGATCGTGGGTGCTGCACGGGTGATGTTGCATGATCAGGGCCTACCCCTTCACTTGTGGGCGGAGGCATTCAATAATTTAGTATATGTGCAGAACTGTTGTCCTCACAAGATACTTGGCATGAGTACACCGGAGGAGGCATTTTCTGAGGATTTTTGGTTCACCTGTCTACATGCATGTGACGAAGGATGCCAGGAAGAAGCTAGATCTGACCGCAGAGGTTGGGATATTTGTGGGGTACACTGATACACCCCACAACTATCGTGTGTATTTGATAGACAGTCGCAAGACTGTTGTGCGATGGGATATCAAATTTCAGGAGGAGAAAGCCATGCAGTGTTCGCTTGAGAGGGAGCCACACTTGCATGCAGATGAGGAGCTATTAGTTCCTAAGGATGAGCTTCTGGATGTGGATCAGCCACAAGAGGAAGTTCATGGAGTGGAAGAGACCACTCATGCAGCGCCAACCATCAGAGGGCGCAAGCGCACTACAGAAGCTGAGCCACCGGCTCAAGATGCAGAGAAGATTGTAGGACCACCACAAGACAAATACAGCATGGGTAGACAGCCCACCGGACCGGCACAATCGGAGGCATGGCTCTTGAGAAAAATGTGTCGTGACAGAGCCATCTCTTTCGAGGAAGCTTCTGTGGAGGACCCCCCGATGGTAGATGCCATGGTGGAAGAGTACATCTGACTTTCTTTAAATGGGCAGCATGGGAGATTGTCCCAAGGCGAGGGGAAATCATGGTGGGGTTCCGAGAGATGGATCTACAAAGTGAAGCAGGCGGCTGATGGGAGTGTGGAGAAGTACAAGGTGAGATTTTTCGCCCATGGCTTTTCACAGATCGAGGGGATTGATTATGAGGATACCTTTGAACCTGTTGCAAGGTACTCTTCCATACGGATGATCCTTGCTCTCTCAGCGCAGATGGGGTGGCACATTCATCATATGGATGTGACATTATGCCCTCAATCGATTCATTGAGGAGGAGGTGTACATGCAGAGCAACCCAAGGTTTCGAGATCTTCATGAGTCGCATGTGTGCGCACTCAAAAGAGCATTGTATGTACAAACCAGTACCGTGCTTGGTACACACGGACAGATGCTTATTTCACTCGTACTTGGATTCTCGTAAGAGTAGTGACCCCAATTGCACCGTATTGTGGTGGAGGGTAAGTTTCTGATCATTGTACTTTATGTAGATGATTTGATTTTGAAGGGTGATGAACTGTTGATACACTCATGCAAGGCTGATCTTGCAAAGGAGTTTGAGATGAAGGACATGGGCCTCCTTCATTATTTCCTGGGATTGGAAGTTTGGCAGCGTAGTGATGGACTGTTTATTTCTCAAGGCAAGTATGCGCGGGAGATATTGGAGAAGTTCAACATCCATGGCTGCAAGCCTGTTGATACTCCTCTTCCTGGTGGATGGAGGAAGGAGGATAATACTTCAGCGGAGGTAGTGGATGCCACTGTTTATCGATAGTTGGTGGGGTTGCTTATGTATTTGGTCAATACACGACCCGACATATGCTATGTTGTTAACCATGTTTCACAAGCTATGGTTAAGCCTACCAAGCTCTTTTGGAAGGCAGGAAAGCATGTATTGAGATATCTCAAAGGCACATCGAGATATGGATTATGGTACAGACAGTCGGATGAGGTGAATTTGTGTGGCTTCACGGATGCAGATTGGGCAAGGAGCCCAACGGACAGAAAGAGCACATCTGGGGGGATTTCCAGTATCGGGTCGACAGCAGTTTCTTGGTACAGCAGGAAGCAGATATCTGTGGCACTCAGACATCGAGGATATGGCAGCAAGCTTGGTTGCATGCGAGGCCATATGGATGAGGAAGATTCTGGTCGGGTTGTTCGGGTCACACTTGGAGCCTACTGTGATTTATTGTGATAACCAGAGTTGCATTAAGCTCTCGGCTAATCCAGTATTTCATGATAGATCCAAACACATTGACATTAGGTACCATCATATCAGATATTGTGTGCAGCGGAGAATCATGTTACTTTCATATATTCCCACGGAGGATCAGGATGCTGATATCTTGACGAAGGCGCTCACCAGGAGAAAATTCGAATACCATAGAGGCAGGATAGGGGTTGCAGATAATCCATATCTTTTTGAGAGGGAGTGTTGAAAATGCAACAAGATGATGGAGCT
This sequence comes from Pinus albicaulis, assembly GCA_034641835.2. Classification (NCBI taxonomy): domain Eukaryota; kingdom Viridiplantae; phylum Streptophyta; class Pinopsida; order Pinales; family Pinaceae; genus Pinus; species Pinus albicaulis. Next base: position 43,738,198 of record CM076574.1, read on the forward strand.
TAGTGAAATGAAGTCGCCTTCACTAAGTGGGCCTGCAGGCTATTTTTGGCGCAAAGTCCATTTTTAGACTATGTCTATTTTTAGACATATGGATCATGTTCTATGAGTTGCAGGATGCTATTTATGGATGATTGGTTGAGTTGGTAAAAATAGATGGACCTATATTTTTAGACATTGGGCAGTTTCTATTTTTAGACTGTCGGGCTAAAAATAGAACAGTCAAATATTATTAACCCTTAATAATATTTAGACTATAAACATTATCTTATCCTCTTGGAGCACTTCAGTTTGATGCTTGGATGTATACATGAACATGTATAAATACACTCTTCTCATGTTGAGCTATTGCATGGTTGAGCTATTAGAACTCATGTGGCAGAGTTTTGTGGAGTTGATGAGACAGTTGATGGAGTTGTGTTCGGTTTAACTTAGTTGAACTAGTTGTATTTAGTCTAACTGATAAATCACTAGTGAGAGTGGTGTGAATTAATTATTAATTAATTCACTAATTATAAACTCATTAATCAACTAAAGAAAACATCAGTTAACTTCAGTGCATGGACAAGCCCAAAGGAGACCACACTAGAGGTGGGTGAAAGGGTGAGTGTGACTATCAGCTAAAGACTATACTTGTGCATGAGATTTGCACACACATTGATGGAGATTTAATGAGGATTGCACGCATAATCTTAGGGGATTCCAACTTGGATCTCATTCATTCTCATCTTGGATTGCGCAGTAGAGGCGGGCAGACTTGTGGAGGAGATTTGAACCTGTGACTTGTTCAAATCTGAGCTAGTTTTGTGTGTAACTTTTGAGATAGTACTGAGTACTTGTGAGGAGTATTGTACTATGATTGTTACATGTTCTCTATCATTATAATATACAGATAGTTGGGGGTTTTCAGCTATCAGCTTTCCCCAGTACATACTGTGTTGATATGTGTACTTGATTATGTTTTAATGTGCGCATGCGATTGTTTCTATTTCCGCATATTGATGATCAATTGTAGAAGAGGTTATGTATTATGCATGAAGCTTAAATAGTGTGTAATCAAGATAATCGCAGTGAATAATTCAGCAAATTATTCAAATTTCTACAAGAAGACCAAGACTACAGAGTTAAATCAATCTTAGTACCAATTGCAAGGTAAAACCAACCCGTAGCCAAGAAAAATCGATAAAAACTTAGAAAATAGGCCAAATTCAATCCTACAAGATTGAACGTGACTGTTTTAGCCGTAACCACACTAAACAGAAGTTGGCACACTCCAGGATAAAAGCATGATATGTGCCAACCTGCCGATCGTTCAAAGAAAAGTATCACTGAAGCCAGGAAAAACCATGGGAAAATAAAAACCACCTAGTAGAGGTAATTGAGCACTGAACCTAACAGAAAGATGGTTGAAAATAGTGAGACAAGTCAAGGAAAGTAGAAAAATGATGAAATGACCAAAGTCGACTTGACAAGCCAAACGCTCGACAAACAACGATACGAAAAGATTCCCCAGTGGAGTCACCAACTTGTTATGTAGGTAAATCCCATCTGCGGACAAAGGCAATCCCTCTAGCCCTAGGGTGGGTCTAGCAGCAAGAGGACATGCTAATGCGCCATTCCTTTGTAGTTAATAAATGAAACTCGAGCTTGCGATAGATGTCCTACCTTGTTCCAATGTAGTTGTCATACCGTGGTAGCAGCCTTCTTGATCTTCGTCCCGACACATCGTTGGTCCTTCAAAGAAGGGTATTCAAAGCCCACAAAATGATCGCAGAACGATAGTAGCATATGAATCTTTGAATCACTCCTAGAATATAGAGAAGCTTCTAGCCCGACTCAGAACACCTGAAGCTAAACAACACTTGCAATCTTAGCTAAACAACCAAAGAAAGCATGGAATGTCAAATGAAAATTCCAGATCTAAACAAACCTCCAAATGAATAATCAAAAGCATGAATCCATTCTTGCCTTCATCTCCTTTATATAGTTTATGAGCCTTCCCATGCCTTGGCCCACTTCTAAAATGCATTGTGCATGTGGACATAATCCTCCATGTTTGATTGCATTGTCTCTCCAAGTTATCCATCATGTCTACATGCAATGTACACCCTCTCCATCATGTGTGCATTAATTGCACTACTTCCTCCATAACTTCATCATGAATGCTCTATGATCTTACATTAGATGCTTTCCATGGTCTCAGTTGACTGCTTCAACCTCCATGATCTATCTCATTAATGAGACATGATCTCCACTCCATTCACATTAGTAGTTTCTCCACTACCCCATTATGTAGATCTAGGCTTAATCAATCCACATTCACACATAAAAAGTGGATATTTATTCATCTTGAGGATTATGGGTCCCTCCACCCTTTTATTTACTAAATTCATTAATAAAATTAAGAACTCTAATATTCCAAATATTATGTGGAAATTTGGAAATATTACAATCCTCCCCAACAGAATGTTGCTTGTCCTCAAGCAACTGCAAAAGTAGATGCAAAGCCATCTATTCCCCTCCAAATGGCATCCATATAAGGAAGGCCTCCTCCATTTGCTGCAATGTGTCATGCATGTTTGGTTCCAAATTTGTCTCTAAAAAATGTATAGAATGACCTCCAACTGTATGGTTAGATGTCCTCCTTTCACCATGAGATACCAAGTGACAACCATATGATGTCCAGCATCATCATCAATACATGAGATACATAAAACAAAGTGGTTCTTCTCACAAAAGAAAAGTCCCATCTCACAAAGCATTTCTTCATGCCATGTTTCATGAAGTACATTGAACATTGACATGCCCTCATCTTTAGTCCTGTTGGCCTTGTTCGATCCAAGCATCATTCCAACATTATGAAAAATATGAAATAGAGACATATGGTTAGACTGAAGTGTCAAACCATACTCTCCCAATAGTAATGTAATATTCCAAATCTGGAATAGCTCATGAATCATGCATGCAAAATGTATTTCCAGAAAAAAATGCTATAAAAAAGTAAAATGGACTCCTGGATCCCATATATTGGTCAATATACATTCTAAATCCAATATTAGAGTTGAAACAAAGCAAAATAAGTGGGTTAAACAGATCTCCCACACCTAGGATTGCCAAAAAGTGTCAATTCCCCAAGACTGCAGAATGCTGGAGTTGCTGCTCAAGAGACTGCACAGAATACGAGAGGGTTTACACTCAGAAATTAAGGAAACAATTATATCTACTCATATATTGATTATAAATGTTGAATAATAGAGATGTAGTCTCCTTATACAAATACAAAAGAAATTGGCAAGGGTTTCTTGTCAAACACTCTACATACAAAATGGGAAATTCAGTAATCTACTGAATAACCACTGCAAAACTGAAGTACATGAGTGTAGAAGGCTGAAATATGTCTGATATTCTATAGATCCTTCAAGGGCTTCCTCCCATGAAAGGATGAACCTCTCAATCACAAGAAAACACAGCAACGGAGCCACCAAACCATGCAATGAACATCGCTCTAATAACGCACTCTGTTAAACAACGCCTGTGGATGTAAGGGTAATTTGTGTTAAGGATACCAGTTAGATCTGAAAATAAGCCTGAGCTTCCAAACATATCTCTCTCAAGTAATAAAAACCTTCCTCCAATGAGAAACTAGTTTAGATAATGGGATTCTAACTTTTCCTCCAACAAGACTCAGTAACACCGCACAATTCCTAAAAGCTGTGCTGGAGCAGAGCGGATGAAGCTGGCCTGAAAACTTGATGTGGAATGATGAATACAAACTCTCTCAATGAGGCTCCTCAAGGAGAGAGTTGGGATTCCCGCCCGGGAACACCCAGTGCTAAACAACACTGCAACTTTGCTAAGCAGCAAAGCAACAACAAGTCTTGGAAGACAAGAATGATAAACTAAGACATGAAGAATAATTCTCCCATCCTATTCCTTATATAAGACATGAGTTTTCTTGCCCTTGGCCCCACTCAATTAGGTCATCTCTATCCCAAGATACATCTCCCTCCAAAATTGCGTTATTCCTCCTTGGATTCCTCCTCCACTAAAACTGCGTTGTTGACTTAGTCAAAGCAGCTTGATCTTAACCTTGTTCACACATGGAGGTGTTTTATTGAGCTAGAAAGAGTGTCCCCTTTCACATTTGGAGTATTTTATTCCTCCTTAGGTGACTTATGGGATTTTCTTTCCATTTATTCACCGGCTATAGCTGCTGCTAACTCTAATGTTCCATTTAGCTTGGAGGCTAAAATTTTGGAACATTACAGTCCTCCCCTCCATAATATTTTCTTGTCCCCAAGAAAATGCATAAGGAGAACAAAATTTCTCCCCTCTTCCTCATGTGGCCTCCCATCAATAGCCTCCATCACTGCATCAAGAGAATCTGCAAATAAACTGTAATCCAATGTTTCCTCCCAAGTGTGCAAAACCAAATGGTCCACATCAATCAAAGGTGGAAAGTGTGAATGGAAACTTTCTTGCTGTCTCATGGCCTCCACAAAGTAGGATTGATGATCATCATGGTGAATGAGTGCTTCCCTCACCCATGCTATCATCCAAATTAAGTGAGTCACCCTCCAACATGGTAACTCAAGAAAAATATCCTCCACCTTTGGCCCCTGAAATGTAGGTGGGTTGAATAAGTGAACATGATAAGCAAGAGGGCCTATCCCACACTGTCCTCCTCTCCAATAATGATAAGTGTAGATTATATGCTGATCTCGGGCTGCAACATGATTTCCCTCCAATGGCAAGAAGAAGATTGAGTCTCCAAAGACCCTTCCTCGAAAGTCATGAGTCATGTCAACCGAAACCATTCCATACAAGATGAATAACACATCATCACCACATGGCATCCAAATCAGAAAATGGATGAAGGTTATGTGCAATTTTGGATGATACATTGTTACAGGTCAAAATACCTCCTCATCAACTTAGAGGGGAAGACAAATATGGAAGAAGTACAAAGACCTGAATTAAACCTATTTCTGCCAGGGTAACGCCTATATAGAACAGAACAAGAGCATTATAACGCAGGCAATCAGTACATTGGACGCGTTAGTGGCTAGGGCAACGCTCTGTTTATACTGGAGGGGCGCGTTACCCGTGTTTTAAGTTTGAATTGGGAAAAGAGCGCGGAGAATGATTTGAATCTCTGACTTTCCCTCACAAAGGAGTCAGTTCACAAAGGAAACTGCAGAAGCACCAGTTCATTATTGGTCATTGCCATAGAAGACTGAACTCCAAAGGAGGCAAAAGCATAGAGATCAAAGAAACATCTAAGTTTTTTCCATTCCAAACTAGTGGAAAGAGAAGGGAAACAATGGCCTTCTCCCTCTCCTATAAAAAGGAGCTGAAGGCTCTTAATTGAAGGTCGAAGGATTGCTCAAGGTTCTTGTATACTTGTGGAATAGAGAATAGTGTTACATTGTGAAGGCCAAGAGTCAAAGATGTTCCTAGAGAGCTTGTTGACTTGGACTTCTTCACTTGAGAGATAAGAGATATTGGGAGACTGAGGAGGGCTTGGTACAACCAACGGTTGTAATCCTCCTTCTTTCAAAATCAATAGAACTGTGTTCGTTTTTTCCATTCAATGCTTAATATTTTCATTATTGTTTGAACATTTACATAGTATGATATGAATGGCTCAGATGTGTATAATCTAGATGTTTATTGTGTATTGATTTAATTGATAGGATACATGTTATGTTAGAAATTACGCGGGTGCTTTGACTGATTTCAGGACTAAGATTTGGAGCCGGTGAAGAAGGAATCTTGCTTCGCTGCGTAGCGCTTTCCAAGGGACTCCAAGAATGTGAAAGAGGTAATTATCTATTGTATTCTTTCAAGTTATTTCAAGTTAATATGAACATGCTCGTGCCATCTTTGTGAACAGCATAGTTAATCTTATTGTCTGCCTCGGGCACAGGAAATCCCTGAGAGGGATATTCAAAAACCAACAACCCAAGCAGTTTACCCTATAGCAGAATTGGCGACTCCGCTAGGTATTTTCCCCATAGTTTCCAGACTATTTCTTCCTTCCTTTCTTCTCTCCTCTATTCACAGATCCTTCCGACCATTTTTGATGCCCAGTAGACATACCAAACGCTCGTAGAGTTCAATCCTGTTCCTGTTTGGCCAACTGAAGAGATTTTCCCTAGTTAACACGACCTCTGCAGGTTATCCAGTGCGTTATAACGCAGTCTATGCTTAAATAAAGTGCGTTATAATGCTGTATTTTCTCACAGACAGAGTGTTACTCAGCCAAAAACCTTGTGACTATGTTTTAGCTGTAGAGTTTTTTGGCCATCAGTACCTTTCACTGACTGAATCCCTGTGCTTGTTTGCTAAGCTGGCATTTTTATTTGTTTCTCTTGTTTAGTTAGTGTTCAAAGCATTTACTTTTTAAGAGAAATTTTTTTTTTAATTATTTTTCTGCATCTAGCTGAGTTTATTCTGAAAGTTTTAGTTCATAGATTGTTGAAATAGGTAGATAGAAGTCTGAATATTTAAAAGTTGAGCTGTGTTATTTACATGTTGGTGCATGGATGATTGAAAAAGAAACCTCTCCCTGTAGAAACACTCTTCATTGAATTTAATATTTAGAGCATGTTTTGCATGGTTTCTTGAGTCAGAGTCTCACTATACTTCATACGTCCACTCCCCCTCCGCAAGACTAATAATAAAGTACACTAAAAATAAAGCGATAATAAAATCAATCTAATTACTCTTTTTTGAGCTCACACAAACAGTAGTTCAGGCTAGGATCTTGGGTTAGGAAAGTGAGAAAACTACCCAAGATCTCAAAACTTGAAAAATAGAGTCATTAACGAGTGAAATCCTGCTGCACTCACATTATTGGGACCGTTCCTTTACCGGAGCTCAGCGCGAGACAACACTTGGGTGCACTAGAAGGTAGCCCGCCTTCGACTGCATCTTGTGGGTGTGTTATATATTGGGGTTCCCTTCGGGGATGTCGAAACTAGATCATGGATCTAGGTATTCTGCCCATATAGCACATTTTCCTTGACCGTGGACCCCCCTGATGATGTCTGTGATTTGAGGTATCCTTAGTGGCCATACTTTTAGGGACTTACACAAGGTGACTGGGACGGGTTGTCCTGGTACCTGAAACAGATGGACCCACTCTGTCTTCGGTCTTTAGGAGGGTACTCGTCTTCACGAGAGTGCTTACACCTATTGTCTGAGGTTCGGGCGAAGCTCTAGAGTGACCGTAACTGTACTTTCGACCAACCCTCTCTGTATACTATTGTGATACTAGATTTCATCACCAGTGAACGGTAGTACTCAGACAGGGCACCCTATTCTGGCTGATTGCTGATTGATTTTAGAGAGTCCTTTTTCTTTTTGTTAGGTGTGTGGTTACTGTCATTTGAGACTTTATAATACATCACAATTTAATAAAATTTGTTAAAATTAAACCGGTCACCGTGGCGTCCCCTGACCCACGCCGTCTGTCTCGACGACAACAAGGTCTACCTCCTCTCACTCTTGAGGAAGAACTGAACCTTGGTGAACCTGGGCCTTCTAAGGAAGAGCAGTCTCCTCTGACTAATCTTGATTATCACATAGACCCTTATCAGCCAGAATTTTCGGAGGACCCTTTAACTGAAGGGGTTGTACCTAATTACAATCCTCAACTCACTGATCCGTTAGGGCCTGTGATAGTCCAGATTCCACCACGCCGAGATATGTCTGCGGCTGCACCAACATCTATTTCACCACCGGCATCCACAGGGTCGATACCAATGGCAACCATCCCTGGTTCGCCACCATCCTCCCCGCCGGTGGTCAGTTCTATGCCATTACTGGGTAACCCTAGTAGTCAACATATACCTACCCCCAACCCTATGGTCAACACAACTGTCAGTAGTTTACCGAACCCTTCGGCATCTACTCCTACCGTGACCACGTTGGGACCCACGGTAGCTCCTTCCACGAGCATGACTACTTCGGTGCCCTTTAGCAACCCTTTCGGCTGGAACCCTCTGTTGAGTTCAAACCCCCTGGCCACTATACCAGGGGGCAGTGTTGTCAGTATGCAAGTAGCAGGGAATATTTCTCTTCCTATGTAATCCTTAGGACAAATGGGACAACCCATTGTAAATACTATCCCCTTAAGTGGTTCAAACATAGGTGTAGGATCTATACCGTTGCCAAATTATGCAAGTACTAGTATGCCTCCGGGAAACTCTATTGCATCCATTTGGACTAACCAACCCCAACCTCCATCTGGAATGGGAGGGAACTTTTATATTGGGGGCAACCAACCGTTCGCCCCACAATACACTATGCCCTATGGACAACAACCATATGTTCCTACTCCTCCACCTATGGGAGGTTTTTATCAAAGTCCCACTTACCCCCCTGGTAACACGTTGATGGGGGGACTCTATGGTCTAAGTAGTCAGCCCATACTGCCTTGGTTAGATTCGGGGGCAAATCCACAATTGCCATTCTTGGCAGATTTGGACATACCTGATATCCATAAACTGACGAACGACCCCATTAACCACAACCTGCTTTGGCCTCCAGTTCCGCATAAGATTCCTTCCGACATCCCGAAGTTCTATGGGAAACATGGGGACGACCTGGCCACACACATCACTACCTTTCATTTATGGTCCATATCCAATTCCATGGTAGATGATAGTGTCCATCTTCGACTGTTTCCTCGCACCCTTACAGGCAATTCCGCCAAGTGGTACATTGAATTGCCACGCGCCGTCATCAATACGTTTGGCGCTTTAGCGACGAAGTTCTTAAAGAACTTCCAACTACCAATTAGAGTGGAAACCAGAACAGAATTGTTAACCTCGCTGTGTCAAGACACCGCCACCCACATCTCCGATCATATTCATGAATGGAGACGTAGGAGGAGGCTCGTCAAAGCGCCAATACCAGACCATCTCTTGGCCAATTGGTTTTACAAGTCTCTTTTACCCCACATCTCTAAAGACATTGGCCTTTCTAGTGCGGTGACAGAAGATCAATTTATTCGTCGTGCCCAACACCTGGATTTAATCTATTCACAATTTGGCATGCTTTACGATCTGCTCCCCCATGCCCCTGGTAACCCAAATCCTCCGACTACTCAGAAAACCAGAGCTCATGCCGACGGTCTCGTTGGCGCGATCTCTGGTGTAGCCACCAAACAGTCTCGGGGGCAAACCTCCCAGCCATTCTCGGCTGCCACCGCCCCCCACCAAACGACTCCTCTTCCTCCCGCTGAGGTAAATTTGGTGCAAACCTCACAAAAACCTAGCGGGAAAAATAAGAAGAACAAGAAAAAGATGTCTTCTTTGGAAGAGCAGTCGGATAATCAGAATAACCCTAATCAGAAAAATGCTGCCAGAAATGACAAAGGGGAGGATAAACCCATGAAATTTCCTTGCAAGATCTGTGCGGAGGACCACTTGACCTACAAATGTCCTTGGCTGCAGGAATGCAGCGATTTTATTGCAAACAAGGATTCTGGGCGAACACCTGTCGTTCTTCATAATCCTTTCCCTAATAAACAGCAGCAACATCAACACATGGTTGACAATCCGCCACAACCCCATCAATGGGGCAATGGCGGTTCGCATCCTTCCGGCGAAGGACCATCTGCCATTTATGGCATTGAGAGTGTTGACCTTCAAACTCGAGCTAAGCTTTATGGAAATCCTACCTTTGAGGCTCAAGAACCTGGTACTAGTTCGAACCCACCGCCGCCATATCGAACGACCTAATGATGACCACGCAATTCGTCCCCCCAAAGGGACACTTCGACGCACGACTCATAACACCTCTGCACGTGCAGCCCAAAACTACAATATTGTAGAAGATTTGGCGCAGGCACCGTCAGCCATGTCTGCTCTCGAAGTTTTACAAACCTGTCCAGCACAAAGGTAAGCCTTGCTTTCGGCCATTGGTGGAATAGACCCCCAGGATTCTATGCTAGCCACATTTGATATGGAAAAGGCTAAACCTCGCCTCTCACACCAACTTGCATTCTAGGTGCAAGTGGTGTCGAAAGGGAGGCCAATCCATCGCACTGTCATAGACGAAGGTGCTTCGACCTGCGTTATGTCACAAGCTTGCTGTCTCAATTTAGGTTCTTCTACTCTAACCCCGCCATCGAATTCCCTCAAAGCTTTCGATGGTCACACTTTCCTCCCAAAAGGATACCTTGCTAGCTTTCCTGTCACTCTGGGTGGGAAAACGGTAAACGTGGACGTTGAAGTCGTCGAGCGCCATCTCGACTATAATCTATTGCTTGGTCGCAGTTGGTCTTATGCTATGACCGCCATCGTGTCTTCGGTCTTCCGACTCATCCTATTTCCATTGGATGGGAAAATAGTCACGGTCGATCAGCTATCCTTCTGCACCCCTGATTATGCCACTTTACCAAGTAGCACTGTACCCCTAATAGGAGGTGTCCCTGACTCTTACGTCAGTATCGGTACCGGTCTTCTGAAGGCATCTTCCCTACTAGGTTGTTTTCCTCTACCGCCGTCGCAGATCCCAAACACGATTGCAATGATATCCACCTTTTCGGATGGCTCTATCGACCCATGGATCATCCCAGCACCTTCAGAAATCGATTCCTATGGAGATCAGATGCCGCTTTCGCCGGCCGAGTTGGCTTATCAAGCCATCCAAATAGCATCTGAACCCTCCACTAATATGGTTTCGACCGCAGGTACAAACCTCCCTCCCATCACAGTTCTCTCTAAGGATCTCCTCAATGAAGTCTAGCCTACAGACGAAGCTATTCGAGAGATCATGTCATTAGAAGAACAACCTTGGGGAGAGTTTCACCATCATGCTTCAATGATTGATTCGGAGGCGATAAAAACTGAAATCCCCTCTTTTGACCAACCTGAGATAGTTCCTTACTCTTATACGACTGTTCACACCATCGATTCAGAAGGGAACATGGGTAATATTTCCAAGACAATGCTCATTGATATCTCGGTCAAAACGGGTATCGTGGAAAATATTTAGATTGGAGAAGCTTGCAATCCTGAGGAAATTGTGTGCTTCACATCCATTTTCAAAGAATTCCGCGATGTGTTTGCTTGGTCTCATAAGAAAATTCCCGACATAGATAATTCTATTAACAAGAAAGAGATCAAGAAATTCCGAGCATTATTTTTACGGTATTTTTCTTGCTCGTTAATCCGAAAAACCTCGAGTTCCCTTCTTTGGACTCGTTAAACTTACACGAAATTGATACCGAGCGTTCTTTTTGTAGGTCTTTTTCTTGCTTGTTAATCCGAAAAACCTAGAGTTTTCTTCTTCAGACTCGTTAAAACTATGGAGAAGTACTGAGCATTCTTTTTAGGAATCTTTTTCTCGCTCATAAAACCGAAAAAATCCCGAGTCACCTTTGTCAGGCTCGTTAAACTATTGAGACAAAGAACAAGGAGCCATTCTTTTCCTCTTTTTCAAAGCTCTTTAAACAAAAAAAGTAAATCGAGTTTTCTCCGCGTGACTCGTTAAAATTTCACGGAGGTACCAAGTTTTCTTTGTTGGACTCGTTAAAATTTCACAAGGAATATTGAGTTTACTTCGTCTCCTCGTACTCATAACAAAATGAGGTAGACGTCCATTGAACATAGATTTCTCACTTTTCCGGATTCGATGGACTAACTTACGGAAAATGAACTGTTTCAGGCTTACTATTATCCCTTTGCCGTGCCTGGTTATCAAGACATGACAAAGGTACCCCAATGGAGTCGTCTTTTACGACATTTTTCATACTCTCTAAACATGAAAAATTCACCGAGTTTACTCATCTGGACTCGTTAAACCTAATCAGACAGGACATGGAGTTGTCTTTTATGACATTTTTCAGACTCTCTAAACATGAAAAATTCACCGAGTTTGCTCATCTAGACTCGTTAAATCTAATCAGATGGGGCATAGAGTTGTCTTTCCTGACATTTTTCAGACTCTCTAAACATGAAAAATTCACCGAGTTTACTCGTCTGGACTCGTTAAACTTAATCAGACGGGGAAAAATTTGGACAAAATGGATAATACCTCTGTTACATTTTCAAAAAGGTCGATTTGGCAGCAAAATTCTTGAACATGGCACTTCCCAAAAAACTCTTTCGTAGTTAGCCGAACCCTACCATCTATGAGTATTAGCCTTCATTTCCCAGTGTCCCTGCACCGGTAAAATTCTAACACACTCTTTGGTGTTCAACACGCTTCAGCTGCCTAGTACCTTACTAGAGTGCCTTCTATTGTTCAAGCAGATCTCACTATCTACTGCTCCTGTTATCAACCAAAAAGTTCATTATGCCATAAATTATTTGTCGTCTGACGTTCCCATTTACTCTTCCTTATCTCAAATCATAAACAAAATCAATTGGTTTCCGTTTCATGTTGACTGATGTAGGACGCCTCAGTGCCTACCTCTCAACAGATCACTTCCTATCGACTTCAACACCTTATCTAGGAAGTTGATCCAGAAACCCATCAGTACCCAGATACTTGCAGACATCAGTGGCAGGTAGTCTTGTGTTTGATCAAGGGTCTTCATCATTGGCTCTTGGTCGAATGATTTTACGAGTGTTCGACTTCAACTCCTTTTATTCACACTCGCTAGATTGTACTGGGCATCTTAGGGACCATCATCATTATCGGTGGCCACCTTCGCGTCTGTTAACAGTTTTCATTATTGACTGGTAATCAGACGATTTCTCACATGTTCGACGACAAATCCTTCATTCACATGTTGAGAAATATGCAGTTTAAGTGAATCGGCGGTCAAGACCTTGGGGCAAAGGCTACATCATTAAAGTTGTGTTTCCTTCCCCAAGTTGTGATATTGTTTATGGAGACAGCTTCTTCAGCCTGATCTTGTTATGACAGACACTTCCACATTGTGCCTATTGGTGGATAGATTCTTCATATCTCTATTCTAGAGAAATCATGTTGTTTAAGCTACTGAGCATGGGAAATGCCCGACTCAAGGCAAATACTATATTTTCTGACATATGTTGTTGTTTCAGGTTTTCCTCAGTCTTTCAATCTCTCTATCTCTACAAGTTATAAAGTATTTCGGCCATCGTCTTTGTCTCTGACCTCACACTTTAGGGGGCATCTATTACAGGTCAAAATACCTCCTCATCAACTCAGAGGGGAAGACAAATATGGAAGAAGTACAAAGACCTGAATTAAACCTATTTCTGCCAGGGTAACGCCTATATAGAATAGAACAAGAGCGTTATAACGCAGGCAATCAGTGCATTGGCCGCGTTAGTGGCTAGGGCAACGCTCTGTTTACACTGGAGGGAAGCGTTACCCATGTTTTAAGTTTGAATTGGGAAAAGAGCGCGGAGAATGATTTGAATCTCCGACTTTCCCTCACAAAGGAGTCAGTTCACAAAGGAAACTGCAGAAGCACCAGTTCATTATTGGTCATTGCCATATAAGACTGAACTCCAAAGGAGGAAAAAGCATAGAGATCAAAGAAACATCTTAGTTTTTTCCATTCCAAACTAGTGGAAAGAGAAGGGCAACAATGGTCTTCTCCCTCTCCTATAAAAAGGAGCTGAAGGCTCTTAATTAAAGTCAAAGGATTGCTCAAGGTTCTTGTATACTTGTGGAATAGAGAATAGTGTTACATTGTGAAGGCCAAGAGTCAAAGAGGTTCCTAGAGAGCTTTTTGACTTGGACTTCTTCACTTGAGAGATAAGAGAGATTGGGAGACTGAGGAGGGCTTGGTACAACCGACGGTTGTAATCCTCCTTCTTTCAAAATCAATAGAACTGTGTTCGTTTTGTCCATTCAATGCTTAATATTGTCATTATTGTTTGAACATTTATATAGTATGATATGAATGGCTCAGATGTGTATAATCTAGATGTTTATTGTGTATTGATTTAATTGATAGGATACATGTTATGTTAGAAATTACGCGGGTGCTTTGACTGATTGCAGGACTAATATTTGGAGCCGGTGAAGAAGGACTCTTGCTTCGCTACGTAGCGCTCTCCAAGGGACTCCAAGACTGTCAAAGAGGTAATTCTCTATTGTATTCCTTCAAGTTATTTTGAGTTAATATGAACATGCTCATGCCATATTTGTGAACAGCATAGCTAATCTTATTGTCTGCCTCGGGCACCGGAAAGCCCTGAGAGGGATATTCGAAAAACAAAAACCCAAGCAGTTTACCCTATAGCATACATATGGTCTCTCTGGTGGATAGAGCACAGTCCTTTCAACTACTGATTCAGAGCATCAAGTGGCAAGTTGTTCTTCAAATAATTTGCAGCTATGCATGTTAGCTCATCTACTATGAAGTAGTAAGCTACCATATAGACCAGTTGTGTACAATCAAAATAATACAACACTTGCCTAAAGTCATGTAGAGATGGGTTACCAACATTAAAATATTTGGCCCTAAAGTGACCATGAGACCCATTAATAATCTTTCTCTCATGGGGAGCAATGCATTGTTTACATATGGTGAGAAAATACAAGTACTCAATAGAGTAATCAACAAGCACATAAATGTATTTATTACCATGCATCATGTGGGAGATGAAGGTGAGGTACATGAGTGAGCCCTCCCATAATAATCTCCTCATAAAAATATGCAAGACAAGAGGGTGTATACTCCCTTTGGAACACTCCATCAATAGAAACATGCCCTCAAGTGACAGCGCTGTAGGCCTCAATAGCAAGGTTCTTGTCACTCCATGACTTCTCCCTTTGACATTCCACATGCCAAAGCCATCCTTCATCATGCTGCTATGTGAGAAGATCTTCTTCCAACATGGAAGCCTCTCATAATCCTCCAATGCTGAAGGGTAGCCTTCTTGCACCATGAATGTGCCTTCCTCCTTTCCGGAAATATCATGAAAAGTATGGGAAGAATTTTTCCCATACTCTCCCGAGTGTAACCATAGCAACAACATTTTTTGCTGCTGCCTCATCTCTCCCTCATACAAGTCATGAAGTAAGATCATGATGGTAAACTTGTATGATCCCCCATACCAACAAGTCTTCTGCTGCTCTATCATATGGGTGCCATGCCATCCAATTGGCTTCTCTCTCCATACAAATATTCCCTTGAGCAAAAACACATCAGCAATACAAGGAAGAAAGAGACAATAAAAACAAGTTTCCAAATGAAAACCGGAGAGTGAATCATGGTCCCTCTCATGGAACCAGCACAGTGCATCCTTTGCCTACATTAAAACAAGAAATAACAAGTGCTTTTGCAGCCACTTTTTTGCTGCCACAGTCATCTCATAAGATGAAAATATGAAGTTACAATATGGTGTCAATGGTGCACACCAAGAATCATGTGGCTTCCCCCACAAACCATAAAAAAGATAGCCAAGATCAGAGCTACAAGTAGCTGCAAGTACATCATCATACCATATGCAAGAAGAGATAATTATTCTTGTTACATTATGCTGCTCAAACAAGGAAAATAAGTACAATACAAAATGTGAAATTATACCTCCTCCATCATGTACTTGAGGTCTTGAGCTGAAATGGCTCAACTGGAAATTCTCCCTCACTACCAATGAGTAGGAAGGTGGCTGTGACATCCTCTCTTTCATCATCTGGGCTATGCATCTCTCCATATGCTGAAATATGTCATGATGAATGCCCTCCCAAGTGAACTCCTCCATCAACTGGAAATATGCATCAAAGTGCATAGAAGAGAAGTCCTCATGTGCTGCATGCAGCAGCTTCTCCTTGAGACTAGAATTTCTAGTCAAGAAGATTCTACCATGTGAATAGATGACCATATTATCCACCATGTACCTGTCATCTCCATCCGGGTCATCAAGAATCATGCATGCACCAAGATCCTTGGAGCTCTACCAAAAGATGAGACCTCCAATAAGGATCAATCCTCCTCAAAGACAACACTGGTGATTTGGCATGTGAAGCTCTCCTCATGCTGCTGCCTACTACTTTGACATCCCCCATGCCAAAGTCTTCCTCCAAACTCTTCACCTCTCCAAAATCCTAGAGTGGTGAACCTA
>CM076574.1:43754319-43971583 GCA_034641835.2 Pinus albicaulis
ACCCTGGGTGGGAAAACGGTAAACGTGGACGTTGAAGTCGTCGAGCTCCATCTCGACTATAATCTATTGCTTGGTCGCAGTTGGTCTTATGCTATGACCGCCATCGTGTCTTCGGTCTTCCTACTCATCTTATTTCCATTGGATGGGAAAATAGTCACGGTCGATCAGCTATCCTTATGCACCCCTAATTATGCCACTTTACCAAGTAGCACTGTACCCCTAATAGGAGGTGTCCCTGACTCTTACGTCAGTATCGGTACCGTTCTTCTGAAGGCATCTTCCCTACTGGGTTGTTTTTCTCTACCGCCGCCGCAGATCCCAAACACGGTTGCAATGATATCCACCCTTTTGGATGGCTCTATCGACCCATGGATCATCCCAGCACCTTCAGAAATCGATTCCTATGGAGATCAGATGCCACTTTCGCCGGCCGAGTTGGCTTATCAAGCCATCCAAATAGCATCTGAACCCTCCACTAATATGGTTTCGACCGCAGGTACAAACCTCCCTCCCATCACAGTTCTCTCTAAGGATCTCCTCAATGAAGTCTAGCCTACAGACGAAGCTATTCGAGAGATCATGTCATTAGAAGAACAACCTTGGGGAGAGTTTCACCATCATGCTTCAATGATTGATTCGGAGGCGATAAAAACTGAAATCCCCTCTTTTGACCAACCTGAGATAGTTCCTTACTCTTATACGACTGTTCACACCATCGATTCAGAAGGGAACATGGGTAATATTTCCAAGACAATGCTCATTGATATCTCGGTCAAAACGGGTATCGTGGAAAATATTTAGATTGGAGAAGCTTGCAATCCTGAGGAAATTGTGTGCTTCACATCCATTTTCAAAGAATTCCGCGATGTGTTTGCTTGGTCTCATAAGAAAATTCCCGACATAGATAATTCTATTAACAAGAAAGAGATCAAGAAATTCCGAGCATTATTTTTACGGTATTTTTCTTGCTCGTTAATCCGAAAAACCTCGAGTTCCCTTCTTTGGACTCGTTAAACTTACACGAAATTGATACCGAGCGTTCTTTTTGTAGGTCTTTTTCTTGCTTGTTAATCCGAAAAACCTAGAGTTTTCTTCTTCAGACTCGTTAAAACTATGGAGAAGTACTGAGCATTCTTTTTAGGAATCTTTTTCTCGCTCATAAAACTGAAAAAATCTCGAGTCGCCTTTGTCAGGCTCGTTAAACTACCAAGACAGAGAACAAGGAGCCATTATTTTCCTCTTTTTCAAAGCTCTTTAAACAGAAAAAGTAACCGAGTTTTCTCTGCGTGACTCGTTAAAATTTCACGGAGGTACCGAGTTTTTCTTTGTTGGACTCGTTAAAATTTCAAAAAAAGTACTGAGTTTACTCCGTCTCCTCGTACTCATAACAAAATGAGGTAGACGTCTATCGAACATAGCTTTCTCACCTTTCCGAATTCGATGGACTAACTTACGGAAAATGAACTGTTTCGGAACTACCTGTGTATCAACGTGGGTACAGACATGACAAAGGTACCTTTGTGGGTATGCTACCGGTACTGAATTCCCTTACAACATGAAAAATTCTAGGGTTGCTCATACGGTTCGTTAAACTTGTGGAATGTGGGAGACAGAGTTGTCTTTCCTGACATTTTTCAGACTCTTTAAACATGAAAAATTCATCGAGTTTTCTCATCTGGACTCGTTAAACTTAATCAGATGGGACACAAAGTTGTCTTTCCTGACATTTTTCAGACTCTTTAAACATGAAATATTCACCGATTTTACTCGTCTGGACTCGTTAAACTTAATCAGATGGGGAAAAATTTGGACAAAATGGATACTACCTCTGTTACATTCCAAAAAAGGTCGATTTGGCAAAAAAATTATTGAACATGGCACTTCCCAGAAAATTCTTTCACAGCCAGCAGAACCCTACCATCTATGAGTATTAGCCTTCATTTCCTAGTGTCCCTGCACCGGTAAAATTCTAACACACTCTTTGGTGTTCATTAAGCCTCGGTACACTACAACAGCCAAAACACCGCGCTCATTATTGGTTGAAAATCATTTGTCGTATGATGTCCCCATTTACTCTTCATTATCTCAAATCATAAACGAAATCAGTTGGTTTCCGTTTCATGTTCACTAATGTAGGATGCCTCAGTGCCTACCTTTCAATATATCACTTCCTATCGACTTCAACACCTTATCTAGGAAATTGATCCAGAAACACATCAGTACCCGGATACTTGCAGACATCAGTGGCAGGTAGTCTTGTGTTTGATTAGGGGTCTCCATCATTGGCTCCTGGTCGAATGATTCTACGAGTTTTCGACTTCAACTGCTTTTATTCACACTCGCTAGATTGTACTGGGCATCTTAGGAACCATCATCATTATCGGTGGCCACCTTCGCGTCTGTTAACAATTTTCATTATTGACTGGTAATTAGACAATTTCTCACATGTTCAATGACAACTCCTTCATTCACATGTTGAGAAATATGCAATTTAAGTGAATCAGCGGTCAAGACCTTGGGGCAAAGGCTACATCATTAAAGTTGTGTTTCCTTCCCCAAGTTACGATATTGTTTATGGAGACAGCTTCTTCAGCTTGATCCTGTTATGACAGACACTTCCACATTGTGCCTATTGGTGGACAGATTCTTCATATCTCTATTCTAGAGAAATCATGTTGTTTAAGCTGAGCATGGGAAATGCCCGACTCAAGGAAAAAGACAAATACTATATTTTCGACATATGTTTTTTGTGCCGGGTTTTCCTCGATCTTTCAATCTCTTTATCTCTACAAATTATAAGTATTTCGGCCATCGTCTTCGTCTCGGCCTCACACTTTAGGGGTATTCATCTTCAAAGCCTGCCTCCTCATCAACTCGAGAGGAAAGAAAAAAGCGGGAAGAAGTACAGGCTGGATAAACCTATTTAGGTGATGCCTATATGAGGCAGAAACCAGAGAGAGATTCTCAACGCGAGGCAATCGGGTGCCTAGCGGCGTTGGTGGCCTTCAAAGCCTCTGTGTTCTTGGAATACTAAGTTTGAATCGAGAAAATCCCGCGGAGAATGATTTGAATCTCCGGCTTTCCCTCACAAAAGAGTCAGTTCACAAAGGAAATTGCAGAACACCAGTTCATTATTGGTCATTGCTATAACAAGACTGAACTCCAAAGGAGGCAAAAGCATAGAGATTAAAGAAACATCTAAGTTTTTCCATTCCAAACTAGTGGAAAGAGAAAGGCAACAATGGCTTTCTCCCTCTCCTATAAGAAGGAGCTGAAGGCTCTTAAAGATCGGGTTCTTGTATACTTGTGGAATAGAATATTCAGTGAAGACGAGTCAAGAGGTTCCTAGAGGGCTTGTTGACTTGGACTTCTTCACTAGATAGAGAAGAGAGATTGGGAGACTGAGGAGGGCTTGGTACAACCGATGGTTGTAATCCTCCTTCTTTCAAAATCAATAGAACTGTGTTCGTTTTGTCCATTCAATGCTTAATATTGTCATTATTGTTTGAACATTTATATAGTATGATATGAATGGCTCAGATGTGTATAATCTAGATGTTTATTGTGTATTGATTTAATTGATAGGATACATGTTATGTTAGAAATTACGCGGGTGCTTTGACTGATTGCAGGACTAATATTTGGAGCCGGTGAAGAAGGACTCTTGCTTCGCTACGTAGCGCTCTCCAAGGGACTCCAAGACTGTCAAAGAGGTAATTCTCTATTGTATTCCTTCAAGTTATTTTGAGTTAATATGAACATGCTCATGCCATATTTGTGAACAGCATAGCTAATCTTATTGTCTGCCTCGGGCACCGGAAAGCCCTGAGAGGGATATTCGAAAAACAAAAACCCAAGCAGTTTACCCTATAGCATACATATGGTCTCTCTGGTGGATAGAGCACAGTCCTTTCAACTACTGATTCAGAGCATCAAGTGGCAAGTTGTTCTTCAAATAATTTGCAGCTATGCATGTTAGCTCATCTACTATGAAGTAGTAAGCTACCATATAGACCAGTTGTGTACAATCAAAATAATACAACACTTGCCTAAAGTCATGTAGAGATGGGTTACCAACATTAAAATATTTGGCCCTAAAGTGACCATGAGACCCATTAATAATCTTTCTCTCATGGGGAGCAATGCATTGTTTACATATGGTGAGAAAATACAAGTACTCAATAGAGTAATCAACAAGCACATAAATGTATTTATTACCATGCATCATGTGGGAGATGAAGGTGAGGTACATGAGTGAGCCCTCCCATAATAATCTCCTCATAAAAATATGCAAGACAAGAGGGTGTATACTCCCTTTGGAACACTCCATCAATAGAAACATGCCCTCAAGTGACAGCGCTGTAGGCCTCAATAGCAAGGTTCTTGTCACTCCATGACTTCTCCCTTTGACATTCCACATGCCAAAGCCATCCTTCATCATGCTGCTATGTGAGAAGATCTTCTTCCAACATGGAAGCCTCTCATAATCCTCCAATGCTGAAGGGTAGCCTTCTTGCACCATGAATGTGCCTTCCTCCTTTCCGGAAATATCATGAAAAGTATGGGAAGAATTTTTCCCATACTCTCCCGAGTGTAACCATAGCAACAACATTTTTTGCTGCTGCCTCATCTCTCCCTCATACAAGTCATGAAGTAAGATCATGATGGTAAACTTGTATGATCCCCCATACCAACAAGTCTTCTGCTGCTCTATCATATGGGTGCCATGCCATCCAATTGGCTTCTCTCTCCATACAAATATTCCCTTGAGCAAAAACACATCAGCAATACAAGGAAGAAAGAGACAATAAAAACAAGTTTCCAAATGAAAACCGGAGAGTGAATCATGGTCCCTCTCATGGAACCAGCACAGTGCATCCTTTGCCTACATTAAAACAAGAAATAACAAGTGCTTTTGCAGCCACTTTTTTGCTGCCACAGTCATCTCATAAGATGAAAATATGAAGTTACAATATGGTGTCAATGGTGCACACCAAGAATCATGTGGCTTCCCCCACAAACCATAAAAAAGATAGCCAAGATCAGAGCTACAAGTAGCTGCAAGTACATCATCATACCATATGCAAGAAGAGATAATTATTCTTGTTACATTATGCTGCTCAAACAAGGAAAATAAGTACAATACAAAATGTGAAATTATACCTCCTCCATCATGTACTTGAGGTCTTGAGCTGAAATGGCTCAACTGGAAATTCTCCCTCACTACCAATGAGTAGGAAGGTGGCTGTGACATCCTCTCTTTCATCATCTGGGCTATGCATCTCTCCATATGCTGAAATATGTCATGATGAATGCCCTCCCAAGTGAACTCCTCCATCAACTGGAAATATGCATCAAAGTGCATAGAAGAGAAGTCCTCATGTGCTGCATGCAGCAGCTTCTCCTTGAGACTAGAATTTCTAGTCAAGAAGATTCTACCATGTGAATAGATGACCATATTATCCACCATGTACCTGTCATCTCCATCCGGGTCATCAAGAATCATGCATGCACCAAGATCCTTGGAGCTCTACCAAAAGATGAGACCTCCAATAAGGATCAATCCTCCTCAAAGACAACACTGGTGATTTGGCATGTGAAGCTCTCCTCATGCTGCTGCCTACTACTTTGACATCCCCCATGCCAAAGTCTTCCTCCAAACTCTTCACCTCTCCAAAATCCAAGAGTGGTGAACCTAAAGACAAGATATCTCTTATCAACTGTAGATCTGGTGGCCTCCCGGGTGGAATGCCCCCATGAAGTGAGACATCAATGTCAAGAGTAGACTGCATAGATGGTTGGGAAACCTTGCCCTTGCCCTCATTGTGAAAATTAGTCTGTCTCTTCCTTGCATTAGCTTTCTGAAACAGAGAAGGGTGTGTGCTTCTCATCAAATGGTGCTGCTCTTCCTCCCTACCTCTTCCTTCCAGCTGCAATGTTGCACAATCATGTTGCTTACTGATTGTGCTTGGACCTCCATGTATGAGATGCAAGGGAACTTCTTGTAAAGACCCAAGAATCCCTCCTGTTGGAGCATGTGCTCCTCCTCCCTCTGCATGAGGCACTGGATGTGCTTTAGATATGACAGTGCTGTTTCCCTCATCATCCTCACTGTGTATGGGCAACATCTCAATATTTGGATCCTCCTGTGAAAAGAGATCCAAATGCCCTCTTGTTCAAGAATATGAACTGGAGGTCTTGCTTGCGGTAAAGTGTAATGAAAGATATCAGCTCCTCCCATGGCTTTCTGAAATGGATTTTCCTCCATCACATGCAAGGGTTTGGTTTTCTCAAATTTTCCTTGCTCTTGTCTTAGGAAGTTTTTCACCAAACCTCTCCATCAATGTTTTTATGAATATTGCATAAGAGAAAGTGTTGGTATTCTTTAAGGAATAAGATTCAAAAATCCACCATGCATGAGCCTTACCTCTAAAATGCAACGCTACAACTCTGATGGCTTCGTCTTCAGAAATGTGGTGCAGCTGCAAATAGAAGTCTAGCTCCTTCACCCAAGCTCCAGCTGAACATGTAGGTGATCCGGAAAAAGTAGATAGAAGAAATCTATTTGCATCCTGCTACTTTCTCTTCTCCACCTGGATCTCGAAAAACTCTTGGAAATCAGTATGATCTCTAAACCTCTCATTTTGAGATTCATACTCATGCAACAAATCACTAAGCGTTCTCCTATTAGGCATTTGTCCTCCTCCCATCCATCTCAAGATAGACATGGGCAGTTGACTGTGCTGCGCATCATGGTGTGTAGTTGCATGGTCACACTCACCATGTGAAAATATCGATTTATCTCTATATTCAACCTCCTTTGGAGATCCCATCTCCAATCTCATTTTCTTCAGCTCTCCTTGAAAGCTCTACATAGATTTTGGAAGAAGCTTTGTGAGTTTGTCTTCCTTTTTCCTTTCACACACTGAAGATTTCTGGCTTCTGTCCATCTCTCCTTCCTTTGATATTTGGATCTCACAGGCTAAGCCAAAGATCATGCTCTGATACCATTGTAATATTCCAAATCTGGAACAACTCATGAATCATGCATGGAAAACACATTTCCAGAAACAAATGAAATCAAACAGTAAAATGGACTCTTGGATCCAATATATTAGTAAATATACATTCTAAATCCAATATTAGAGCTGAAACAAAGCAAAATAGGTGGGTTAAACAGATCTCCCACACCTAGGATTGCCAAAAAGTGTCAAATCCCCAAGACTGCAGAATGCCGGAGTTGCTGCTCAAGGGATTGCGCAGTATAAGAGAGGTTTTACACTTATAAATGAAGGAAACAATTATATCTACTCATATATTGATTATAAATGCTGAAGAATAGATATCTAGTCTCCTTATACAAAATACAGAAGAAACCCGCAAGGGTTTCTTGTCAAACACTCTGCATACAAAATGGGAAATTCAGTACTTTACTGAATAACCATTACAACATTGAAGTACATGAGTGTATAAGGCTGAAAGATGTATGATCTTATGTAGATCTCTAAATGGCTTCTTCCCATGAAAGGATTAACCTCTCAATCACAATGAAACACTGCAACGGAGCCACCAAACCATGCAATGAACACTGCCTCCAGAATAATGCATTCCCTAGCAGAAACAACACTGGAAATGTATGGGAAATGTGTGGTATGATACCATGGATCTGAAATAATCTTAGGATCTCTCCAAACAGATCTCTCAAGTGAAGGAAACCTTCCTCCAATGAGAAACTAGCTTAGAAACTGGGATTCCAATCCCTTCCACTGCTGCACCTAGCAACACGGCACAATCTCCGACAAAGATGTGATGATGAATATGGATGAAGCTTGGCCTAAAAACCTGATGTGAAATGATGAATGAAAACTCTCCCAATGAGGCTCCTCAAAGGAAAGAGGTGGGATTCCTGCCCGGGAACACCCAGTGCTAAACAACACTACAACTTTGCTAAGCATCAAAGCAGCAACAAGTCTTGGCAGACAAGAATAATAATCTAAGACATGAATAATAATGCTGCCATCCTCTTCCTTATATAATACATGAGTTTTCTTGCCCTTGGCCCCACTCAATTAGTTCATCTCTATCCCAAGATACATCTGCCTCCAAAATTGTGTTATTCCTCCTTAGATTCCTCCTCCAAAATTGCGTTGTTGACTTAGTCAAAGCAGCTTGATCTTAACCTTGTTCACACATGGAGGTGTTCTATTGAGCTATAAAGAGTGTCCCCTTTCTCATTTGGAGTATTTTATTCCTCCTTAGGAGACTTATGGGCTTTTCTTCCCATTTATTCACCGGCTAGAGCCGCTGCAAACTCTAATGTTCCAATTAGCTTGGAGGCTAAAATTTTGGAACATTACAAGTAACCACCAGAGTAGGTGCTCTTTCTGCCATCCTCCATCTCCTCCATGTAAGATGGATAGGCCAAACTCCCCCAAAAGTAACAAAAGCAACAATAGATTTTTCTACTTCCTCTCCTACTCGTGTGCATCATGGACTAAAAACATACTGATAGACATGTGGAATGTCACATCATCCCAATACAAGGAAACACCATCAATACACATCATGAGAGAATCATTCCAAGTTCTACCCAATACAAAACACATAGACATAGGATATGTCATGTGATGGCCAAACTCTCTCAAGGACAACCCAAGTGAACATGCCTTCTTTTTCTACATTCTATCATTGATACATAAGGCATGAATCAGAAAAATATGAGCTATTGGGTGGTAACCATACTAACCCAAGAGCAGCCAACGTAGCCATGCCTCCTTCTTCATTTCATGAGTGTTTTTCAAGGCATGGATCAAAGAAATAGGAGCCTTTGGGTAGTAACCAAACTCACCCAAGAGAAATCGGCGTAACCAAGATTCTTGCTAGCCCATGTCATAGAGCTGCTAGTGGTCATGCAACCCCTTTCCTATCATCCTCACCCACTCATCCCAAAGTGGATGATGAATGATGTATTGCATAAACATGGTATCATCCCTTTGTAGAATACCATTCTTCTTAAACGAATGAAGAACTTTGCACTCCATGAAATTTTGAAGTGCACCTCTAATGATATCTCTTAATGAAACCTTCTTCTCATCAATTTCCCTTCAAAACCAATGAGGTTCTAGATCTGCTGTAGGTAGATGTTTCTCTTTGAGTTGTGAGATGATCATTGAGAAAGTGTCATCTAGAAAGGAGAAAATATTCCTCATATCAATATGTCTACCATCTATCATCTTAAACTCCATTTATTCATGAGTGAAGCTACCTTCATAATTCTCCAAGAATAATGGGGCCCCTTCATTATCACTGCTACTAAGTGACAATGTTGTAGATATGCATGGTAGTACATATGTTGTCTCAAAGCAAGGCACAATGATGATCTCATAACCAGTCATTGTACATAGGATCATGCTCATCACATCTTCTGAAACTCTACACTTCAACGCAAAGGGATGAATGTAGCTCAACAATGCTGAAATGTGATATCTCTTCTCCTCCTCCTTGATTATATGAAGGGTCCTCTGCGCTGTGATATGTTGCTGCTTCAAATCAGCATTTTGTTCTAACCCTTGGTTATGCATTGGCCCTGATGGCATGTCCCCATAAATTTCAATAAGATCTACTGAAAAAATATGAGACGAAAGTGCATGTATATCTTGGATCAACTGAGGTGTGGGAAACTCTTGCAAGAACACAAGATTTCCTCCAACTGGGATAATGGTGTCTCCAACTGTTGGTAAGAGTGATGAATGCTCTTCTCCAAGTGTACCAATAATGGAATCTACCTCCTCTTCTTCATGCATCTCCTGAATCATGCATGGGACTCTATGTGTCAAGAGCTCAATACTATCTTTCAAAAGTGAAAGTGTCTCTTCTCCAGATGCAAGTACTTCTACAGCTGGTGGTGAATGTAGTGACTCTTTGTCCAAAGTGACAAGATTGACATCATCCTTTGTTTCCTTCGGAAATGTCTCTTTGTGACACATCTCTGGTTTTCTCACATCAAACTTCTTCCTCAAATTGTGAAAGAAATCTAAATATTTAGTTACCTTTGCATGATCCATGTGACCAAACCACTAATCATTGGCTTCACCATAAAGATTGTAATATCCCAAAAGGGAGAATGCAACAATACTTCACACAATATAAGAACTTACAACAAGATAAAAAATAAATCTAAATACAAATCAGAATATGTAGAAAGAGTTGAGCCATTTTATTATATTGGAGATGATTTAGTTACACAAGTATAAGAGATAGGTAGATCTAGCCAAGAAAATGAGCTAGGATCACCCTAAAAACACGTGTGAAGAAGGTACAACGTAACTGTTGAGGCTCTGTAGAAAATACTATGTTGTCTCTTTAGCAAGACATAAACATGGAGTTGCAGGCTGGAAAGAAAACTGCAGATCTACCCAAAACTGGAGCTCTGATGATGCCAAGATTCAAGATCCGGCCAATGTGATGGATTCCCAAGGTAACCCAGAAAGGTTTTTCCAGATCTGTAACTTTGGAAAAATCACCTCCCTAGGGTTTGATCCTTGATCTACTGGGAAATACAGATCTGAAGCTAGATCTAAAGAATAGATGGTTTAAATGTGTGCTCATATCATATATATTCTTGAAGGGCTGATCCCTTCCTCAGATCTATGAGATGGGAGCTCTAGATCTAGCTTCTTAATCCTCCAAATGATGATTGCAGCTGCTGCAACACAACTGCCTCCAAAAAATATGCTGTGAGGGAAAGAGAGGAATCATGCTTACTAAAATATACTGCAATAAAATCCAGGCTGATGGTAAGACTGATGGCAATGTGGAGGAATGATCCTCCATTGGTTTGCTACCTGAAGTATTAGCAACTTCCTTCATCCTTTCAGATCTGCAATATGGACAATGTTATTCTTGTGGAGAATATTGCTGCTAGGAGGTCAATAAATTTTGGCCTGATGCCAGATCTGCAATGTGGCTCTAGGAGTGCTAATCTATAGGCCCAAGTGATGGGAATAATCCCTCACCTTGTTCTCTAGCTAAAGTACTGAAGACAACTTCCACCTTCCAAACTGATCTTCAGAAAACCGTAGTTTTCTGAATATGAATGTTCTACAGAAAGTAGAAAAAGGAAATGGCACTTAAAGAATGATGTATAATGAAGTAAAAACCTCTTCCTTAGATATCACTCAAATAAAGAGGAGGGATTCCCGCCCGGGAACACCCTGTACTAAACAACACCTGCAATCTCTACTCAACAGCCCAAGAATGTAGTGGAATGTTAGTTGATAATTTCAGATCTAAAATATTATACATCAAAATAATCCCATATGCCTTTCACCTTTGCCTTCATCTCCTTTATAATGATTAAGCCATCCCAAGCTTTGGCCCTAATCTCAACTATGCAGTCTCATGTGGACAAGATCCTCCAAGTGGGACTGCACTGTTTGACTAAATCAACGAAACAACCTAGGTGAAATTTATCATTGAAAAATGAGGCATGATTTAGAAAATGATGAGATATTGGGTGGTATCCATACTAATCCAAGAGTAGCCAGCACAGCCATGCCTCCTTCTTCGTTTCATACATGTTTTTCAAGGCATAGATCAGAAAAATAGGTGCCTTTGGAGAGTGACAGAAGTCTCCCAGTGGCAACCAGCATAACCACGCATGCTGGCCCATAAAAATCTGAATGTGGTGTTGCAACCCCTTGCTTATCATCCTTACCCATTCACTCCCATGGGGATGATGAATGAGGTACTGCATAATCATGGTATCCTCCCTTTGTAGAATGCCATCCTTCCCAAATTGTTGAAAAGCTTTACATTCCATGAAATGTTGAAATGCATATCTAATGAGATCTCTTAATGAGATTATCTCTCCATCAAAGGCCCTCCAAAACCAAAGAAGTTTTGGATTAATGCAAGTACAAGTTTCTCTTTGAGCAGTGAAAGGCTCATTGAGAAAGGGTCATCTATGAAGGAGAAAAGATTTATCATTCCAAGATGTCTACTATTTGTCATATTTGCTTCCATTTCCTCATGAGTGAATCTACCTCTAGAATGCTCCAAGAATGATGAAGCCCTTTCTTTCTCACAGCTACTAAGTGACAGCGCTGTAGATCTGTAGGATAATACATATGCTGTCTCAAAGTAAGGCCTAATACTGATCTCATAATCAGCCATTGTACATAGGGTAATGCTAACCCCATTTTCTAAAACTCTACATCTCAACTCAAGGGGTTGAATGTAGCTCAACAATGATGAACAAGGATAGTTTTCAGTCTCCTCCTTGATTAGATCAAGGTTCCTTTGCGCTGTGAAATGTCTCTGCTTCAAATCAGCATTTTTTTCTAACCCTTGGTTATGCATTGATCTTAAAACCATATGTGCTGAAATTTTATGCATATCTTGGATCAACTGATATGTGGGAACCTCTTGACAGAACACAATATTTCCTCCAACCGGGAAAATAATGTCTCCAACTGCTGGTAAGAGTGATGGCCTCTTTTCTTCAAGTATACCAGCACTGGTATCTTCCTCCTCTTCCTCATACATCTCCTGATCTATGCATGGGACTCCATATGTCAAGAGCTTAAGACTATCTTGCAAAGATGCAAGTGACTCTTCTCTAGATACAAGTACTTCTGCAGCAGGTGGTGAAAGTAGTGACCTCTTGTCTAGAGTGACAAGATTGACATCCTCTCTCTTCTCTACATCAAACTTCTTCCTCATCTTGTGAAAGAAATCTGAATACTTGGTCACTCTTGCATGCTCCATGTGCCCAAACCACCAATATTTTGCTTCATCTAAGAGATGAAGTGTTGCAATCTGAACAACCTCTTCTTCAGCCATAGGATGTAGCTTAAAAAATGAATCTAACTCTCTCCTACAAGCCTTGACATTGCTTGAGGAAGATCCATCAAATGTAGGCAAATAGAATCTATTATGCCTCTTCCTTCTACTGCTGCTATAGGATTCTCTTTCTTCTTTGATTTTGAAGAATTGGTTGAGAGTTAGCTTCTCCTTGAATGCTCTAGAATGTGCTTTATACTCTTCAAGATACAAACTGAGAGTCTCATGAGTCTCAGGTTCATTCCTTCCTTCACTTGTATACCTCTCACCTTCTCCAAAGAAAGTGGGCATAGTGGATCTATGAGGAGATCTAGGATTCTCCGGTCATCTTTGCTACTGATAGAAAGTACTTTCCTCATCAAATATTCTTCTTGGTTATTCTCTCTTTTCTTCCTCCTTCATTTGATATATCTCTTTAGGGAGATCTTGCATGGATCTAAAGAAAGGAGTGACATATTTTTCATCCTCCATGATAGATCTCATCTATGTGTTCTTCTTTCAATGTAAAAAGATGAAGTGTCCACAAGCTGAGCCAAAGATCATGCTTTGATACCATTGTAATATCCCAAAAGGGAGAATGCAGAAATACTTCACACAATATAAGAACTCATAGCAAGATAAACAATGAATCTAAGTACAAATCAGAATATGCAAAAAGAGCTGAGCCATTTTATTATATTGGAGATGATTCAGTTACACAAATACAAGAGATAGGTATATCTAGCCAAGAAAATGAGCTAGGATCACCCCAAAAACATGTGTGAAGTAGGTTCAATGTAACTGCTGAGGCTCTGCAGCAAATATTGCATTGTCTCTTTAGCAGGACATAAACATGGAGTTGCAGGCTGAAAAGAGAGCTGCAGATCTACTCAAAACTAGAGCTCTGCTGATGCCAAGATTCAAGATCCGGGCAATGTCATGGATTCCCAAGATAACCCAGAAAGGATTTTCTAGATTTTAATATTCCTACTTAGCCTAAGCTGAGAGGAATATTCATTTTTGGTTTTATTTTCTGTTGCATGAATAAAAGAATAAAGGAGGACATGTAAAACTCCTAAGAAGACTAAATAAATCAATGCCCATGTGAACATAGTTAAATCAGGGCCATGTAAATAATCACTTGCACGTGTGAAATGGGTTTGAGCTGTGAGACTGGCTCAACCTTGGACCAAATCTACAGCGCTGTCTAGGTTCAATGCATCTCCTAAAGGGACAACGCAATTTTAGAAGGAGGCCCCTCATGTGAAAAGAGCTAACTCATGAAGGTGGTTTAGGGTTTGCAAAGGCTCTCATCTTATAAAAGGAGAGGGAAGGTAGCAAGAGAAGGTTGTTGATTGATCATATTTCTAATTATTTTTTCTGCTTAGAAAAATACTAATTCTCTGCTGTTTAGTGGAGGATTGTGCTTGGAGTTCCTATGCAGGGATTTCACCTCTTCCTTTCAGG
The DNA here is from genome assembly GCA_034641835.2 of Pinus albicaulis. Classification (NCBI taxonomy): domain Eukaryota; kingdom Viridiplantae; phylum Streptophyta; class Pinopsida; order Pinales; family Pinaceae; genus Pinus; species Pinus albicaulis. The sequence goes on from CM076574.1 coordinate 43,768,609, forward strand.
ATTCTTGGAGGAGTATTTGCTGAATTGTTCCACTATTAGGCTTGAGGCCAAGATCTAATTACATTGGCAGTGCTGATCCACAGAGGGTTTTGATCCATAGAGGGTTTTGCTGCTCTTGCAAGCTACAACAAGTGGGATTCTAGATCTGCAAGATCTACCTTGTTTTGGGAGTCTCTTCTCATGGAGTGTGTCTTTTAACCTCCTGGAAGAGTGTCTCTTCTCTTTATGCTTCAGATTTGAAATTTGGCAGTGGCTATCTATGTCATTTGAGCTACAGCGCTGTTCCCTTCGATGGAATACGTTATTTTTATATGAAGTTCTTTCTAGTGTTTTGATCACTGTTTTGGTTAGAGATTTGTAGTGCTGGGCTTTGCCTTCCACTTAGGTGATCCATGGATTAGCTTGATGATCCATGTTCTATTTAGATCTGATCTATTGTAATGAAATGTAATATTTAGAAATTACTGCAGCATTTTATAGATCTGCAACTTGTATCTCAGATCTACTCTTATTTATGCATGATTTGGTTAAAACCCCAAGGGGATATTGTAAAGAAAACTATCTAGTTTCCAGATCTGATATAGATCTGATGTTTTTTCCAAAAATCTGTCCTAGATCTGAGTTGTAATATGCAGCTGCTACAGCTCCTGAAATTAACACTGTTGAGTCATTTCTGCTGATATGTCTATGTTGCAGCTCTCTTTTCTGAAGCTATCTTGCTCTCTTGTCTCATGTAACTTAATGTATATTGAAAGAACTTCACTTTACTTATGATTTTCTGTTGTAAATTAATTTAGTAATTATATCTGATGACATCCTTCTTAAATTGTCAAATAATACGTTATTCCTAACGCTGCTTGTTGTGCATAGTTGCAACCCCTTTTGTAGGGTGTTTTCTAGCTAGACTAGGTTGTGGGAGACCTGTTTACCACACCTAGTTTGATTTGGTTTTTTCTCCCCTTTTGTATCTAGACCCCATATCTATTGATCTAAGGGATCCAAGCACTGCAAACTCATGTCTGTACATTAGTCTCTCAAGGAGTGCATTATTTTTCCGAGCTTGCTGTGTAATCACAATTTGGGAACATTACACAGATCTGAAACTTTGGAAAATTCACCTCCACAGGGTTTGATCCTTGATATGCTGGGAAATACAGATATGAAGAATATATGGTTGAAATGTGTTCTCAGATCAGATCTATTCTTGAAGGGCTGATCCCTTCCTCATATCTATGAGATGGGAGCTCTAGATCTAGCTTCTCAATCCTCCAAAAGATGATTGCAGTTGTTGCAACACAAATTCCTCCAAAAACTGCACTGCGAGGGAAAGAGAGGCCTTCTTCCTGCTAAAATATATTGCAATAAACTCCAGGCTGATGGTAAGACTGATGGCAATGTGGAGGAATGATCCTCCACTAGATTGTTAGCTGAAGTACTAGCAACTTCCTTCCTCCTTTCAGATGTGCAATATGGACATCATTATTCTTGTGGAGAATACTACTACTAGGAGGTACATAAATTTTAGCCTGATTCCAGATCTACAATGTGGCTCTAGGAGTGCTGAACAATAAGCCCAAGTGATGGGAATAATCCCTCACCTTGTTCTCCAACTGAAGTACTGAAGACAACTTCCACCTTCCAAACTAATCTTCAGAAAACTACAGTTTTCTGAATATGAATGTTTTGCAGAAAGTAGAAAAATGAAATGGCACTGAAAGCCTGATGTATAATGAAGTACAAACCTCTTCCTTAGATATCACTCAAACAAAGAAGAGGGATTCCCGCCCAGGAACACCCTGTGCTAAACAACACCTGCAATCTCTACTAAACAACCTAAGAATGCAGTGGAATGTCACTTGACAATTCCAAATCTAAAAGATCATACATCAAAATAATCCCAGATGCCTTTCACCTTTGCCTTCATCTCCTTTATAATGATTGAGCCATCCCAACCCTTGGCCCTAATCTCAACTGCGCAGTCTCATGTGGACAAGATCCTCCAAGTGGGACTGCGTTGTTTGACCAAATCAACCAAACAGTCGAGGTGCAATGTACACCTCCTCCATCATGTGTGCTTCATTCACATGATCCTCCACCACTTGATCATTAATTCTCAATGACCCTTTTTTTGACATCTTCCAGATCTTAGTTGACTGAATCAACCCTCCATGATCTCTCTCATTAAATGAGACATGATCTCCAATATCATTCACATTACTAGTTTCTCAACTACCTCTTTTTGCAGATCTAGTCTAAATTAATCCACATTCACACACAAAAAGTGGATATTTATTCTTATTGAGGATTGTGGGTCCCTCCACCCTTTTATTTACTTAATTCATTAAGAAAATCAAGGACTCTAATATTCCAAATATGATGTGAAAATTTGGGAATATTACAAAGATGAAGTGCTGCAATCTGTAAAGCCTCTTTTTCAGCCACAGAATGTAGGATGAAAAATGTATCTAAATCTTTCTTCCAAGCCTTAACAGTGCTTGAGGAAGATCCATAAAATGTAGGCAAATAAAATCTATTGTGCCTCTTTCTTCTATTGTTGCTATAGGATCTTCTTTCTTCTTTGAGTTCAAGGAATTCTTGGAGAGTTAGACCCCTTTTAATGCTCTAGACTGTGCTTTGTGCTCTTCAAGATACAGTCTGAGAATCTCATGAGTCTCAGGTTATTTCCTCTCTTCATTTCTATACCATTCACCTTATTCACAGAAAGTATCTACGAGGAGATCTATGATTCTCCGATTTTCTTTTTTGCTGATAGGAAGTGTTTGGACCTTCCTCATCAAATATTCTTCTTGGATCCTTATTTTTCCTTTCTCTCTTCATTGGATTGACCTCTTTGGAGAGATCTTGCATGGATATAAAGAGAGGAGTGGAAAAACTACATTCCTCCTTCATGATATATCTCATCTATATGCTTCTTCTTTTGATGCAAAAGATGAAGTGTCCACAAGTTGAGCCAAAGATCATGCTATGATACCACTATAATATCCCAAAAGGAAAAACGCAGCAATACAGAAACACAATATAGGAATTAGAACTAAGTAAAAAATAAATCTAAAGACAAAATCAAAATATACAGAGAAGCTTAGCCTTTTTATTATGTGGAGAGGATTCAGTTACACATTGTACCAAAGATGAGGGAATCTAGCCAAAGAGGTGGCCTAGAATCACCTTGTAAACATGCTACAACTAGCACTGCCTAACTAGTGAGCTTACAAGAAGAAATAATGCGTTGTCCCTTTTGTTTCTGATGTACATGAAGCTGATGCAAAAATAAATACGGATCTATGGGACTCAGGAGCTCTGATGATGCCAAGATTCAAGATCTGGCTAATGTGATGGGAACCCAAGATAACCCAGAAAGGATTTTCCAGATATACAACTTTGGAAAATCACCCTCCTAGGGTTTGATCCTTTGACTGTTGGGTTATACATATTTGAAGCTAGATTTGATCCAAATATGGCTGCAACATGTTATACAACAAGATCCAATCTTTGAGGGATGATCCCTCCTTCATATCTACAAGCTAGGAGCTTGAGATCTTGTCTCCTCTTCTTCCTCCTTCAAGTTGCAACAACTGAATATGCAGCTGCTATAGAAAATGCATTGTACAAGAGGGAGAGGCTCTATGCCTACTGGAATGTGCTGCAATAAGCTCCAGGCTGATGGAAATGGTGATGGCAAGGTGAGGGGATGGTCCCTCACAGGATTACTAGCTGAAATACTAGTAACTTCCTTCCTCCTTTGGATCTGCAATGATGGAATACACAATCCTTGATGGGAATACTATTTATAGGAGGTAAATAATGTTTTTCATAATGCCAAATCTGAAATGAAGCCCTGTGAATGTTGACATTTAAGCCCAAGGTGATAGGAATAATCCTACACTAGTCCTCCAGCTGAAATACTGAAGACAACCTCCACCTCCCAACTAATTTTCAGAAATTGCGTAATTCTTGAAGACAGGTGTCCTGTAGAGAATGGAATATATGTGGCACCAATGCTTGATGATGAATGAAGTACAACCCTCTTCCAAGAGCTATTGAATGAAAGAGGTGGGATTCCCGACCAGGAACACCCAGTGCTAAACAACACTTGCAATCTTAGCTAAACAACCAAAGAAAGCATGGAATATAAAATGACAATTCTAGATCTAAACAGACCTCCAAATGAATAATCAAAAGCATGGTTCCATTTTTTCCTTCCTCTCCTTTATATAGTTTATGAGCCTTCCCATGCCTTGGCCCACCTCTAAGATGCGCTGTGCATGTGGACATAATCCTCCATGTTTGACTGTGCTATCTCTCCAAGTCATCCATCATGTCTACATGCAATGTACACCCACTCCATCATGTGTGCATTAATTTCACTACTTCCTCCATCACTTCATCATCAATGCTCTATGATCTTACATTATATGCCCTCCATGATCTTAGTTTACTTCTTCAACCTCCATGATCTATCTCATTAATGAGACATGATCTCCACTCCATTCACATTAGTAGTTTCTCCACTACCCCATTATGTAGATATAGGCTTAATCAATCCACATTCACACATAAAAAGTGGATATTTATTCATCTTGAGGATTATGGGTCCCTCCGCCCTTTTATTTACTTAATTCATTAAGAAAATTAAGAACTCTAATATTCCAAATATCATGTGAAAATTTGGGAATATTACACAGCGCCGACCCAAAATCATATGTTTTTTATGGTGAGTTCCAGGAATAGTCAACAGAGGAAATGTTCTTCTCATGGCAAGGGATGCAATGTCACTTTTTGCAATACAAGAAACTACATATAAGTCACAAAATTTTTCCTCCAATGTACGGGATGGGGATTGCAGGGATGGTGACAAAATGCTATGTAACATGGACACATGAGTGATTTTGTATTTAGATCAAGAGCGAGAGAGGTAGTTTTTTTTTTCACTTTTTCTTGGTCATCTAGAGGTGGATTTAAGCGTAGAGATAGGCATTGGAAAGCAGAGATAGAGAGAGAGAGAGAGAGAGAGAGAGAGATTTATGTTTTCAGTGATCAGAAGTGCCTGCGAGCACAATCTGTCATGTGTATTTTCTGTGTAAATATTTCCTCGGATAAATCCTAATAAAGCAGACACCCATCTTGAAAGCGGATCTAGAGACGTAGTCCACTAGGGGTGAACTCCGTAATCAATGTTTGTTGTCTATTCTCTCCATTCTTTACTATATTTTCATTCTTAATATGCTGTTAGTTTAAGTCGTAATGATTTCCTTCAGTCTTCCACATTAATCAGTTTAGTTAAAAATCAATTCACTAATGGAAACTAATCAATACTACCTCATCACTTAATAACAATCACATTCAGATCACAAAGGCTACTATCGACTGTGGGGCAACCGATACAGGAACAAATTCCATTTGTTTGACTTCGAGATCTAGATTTTTTGGTAAAAGAACAATGGGATCCAGATCAAATTCGAGTTGAACAACGTTGGTTTAGGAGGTATGGTCTCACTAATTGGATGGATCATGACCACAGGTTGCTGTGAGGACTTTGTTTCGATGACAATGGATGAACCGGGATATGTAGAAACGACTCGAGATGAATATGGCATATGTGATGAAGATGACACACTAGAGGTACTGATAGTACTGGTTTTGGTAGAACGATGTTGCCTTTGCTGACCAGAAATGACTTCCAGTGGTAAAGGTGATTTAAGAGCTATTATACGCAAACGACGGGGAAAGGGGTGTTCTTCTTCCATGATGACTGATTGATTTTATTAAAAAAACACATAAAAAAAATAAAAGGGTAATTATAGGAAAAAGGTTTACTAAGTAATTGTGAATTGCAGAATACCTCCTGGCGAACCAAAAAGTACGGGCAGGAAATCTCCCCGAATGATGTGTTCGGTGTATCAGAAGTTACAAGGCGGCCGACTTAGTTACTTATGGATGGTAAGAAACCTAAATTTGTCCTCCCAAATATACCCGAAGGTATGTGGAGGCCCAAGTCTGTATTAGCGCTGTCTAATGTGAAACCACACAGTGAGAGCACCCCATTATAATTTTCATACTAGAACACTGCCCTATATACCCGAAGGTACTTAGACGAGCTCTGATATACTTACGTACGTGAAGTGAGGTATCACACTAGGAATGTATCAAATACAAGTTAGCAACAACTGTTATGTTTAACGACGTCATAACACGTCTCTAGCCTAGACCTTCTAAATGTTATTGTTAATGCTACAATGCATTCTTAGGTTGATTGATGTAAATTTTATGTTGATCTTGTTTAATAGTTTGTCTTTGAGGTTCACCACATGAGTAATGGAAATTTCTAAAAATGCAAACTAAATGATAAGAAAACTTTTCAATTTATCTTTTTCAATGAAAATCCTAGCGACTAAGTGGAAATTGGAATCAGTTTTTGAGCAAACAACAAAGAGCACAAACTAAATGTAGATTTCCCTAACTTGTTCCTATGCAACACACACAATTCTCTAGATTCACATTCATGATTTTATTTTCAAATCCCTTTAATGTGAATGAACTAAAGGAAACTAAATTCACAATAAATCAAATAATTGTTTTATTTGGAGAAACGAGGAATGAAACAACAATTTCTCTTAGGAAAATGAAGAATGGAACTACAATTTTCCTACAGGAAATGAAGAATGAAAAAAATTTCCTTTTTGAAAATATAATTGATATAATGCAAAAATTAACTACTTTTAATTTAATTTTCCAACGATAAAGAAAACAGCTAATGTAAGATTGAACAAACTACTTTTCAAAAGAGGAAGAACAAGAAAGTTTACTGGTCTCTAAGAGTAATCATACATATAAGAATACAAAAAACAAGTGGCTAAAACTGAAAGCAATGACAAATTTTTATGAATTTGGTTGGCTGAGGGGGCAAACTAGTCTCTAAGTGGAGACAATGTGTTTCCAGTGCATTGTACCTTGACCAACAGTGCGTTGGGTGTAGCTAGGTTTGAAAAACAAGTAGCTAAACACACTTATAATGCAATTTGTTCATTAAAATGAATGATAACATAAATTATATGCTACTGATGATGCTAAACAGAGGCAAAAACACCAGGAATGATGGGATACTTCCCAGTGGAGTCACCAATTTCTTATAAAAAAATTTAATCTACAGATAAACTAAATTCCTTGAGTGTGGTGTTCCTTCACTCAGAACAATAGAATAAAGAATACTACTATTTTATCTAATACAAATAGATATACAGAAAGGGAAAGAAGCCTACTTGTAATCCTTTTCTTTCTTCTTCTCCTTCGGTTGATGTTGTCGTTGCTCTCAATCCAACTCAAGCCATTAGATCGATTCTTGCAATAAAAAACAGAGAACATCAAACAAATTACAATATACAAGTATCTACTTATCTTAATCAAATCAAACCGATTAGATATGAGAATACATACATCATCAAGAATACATTTCACAAGATATAGAAATATGTATTGAGAAAATGAACAAATACCTTTATTAATATAGTAGGAGGAGAAGATTAGAACAAATGCATCGATTTTTCATCAACCTGCTCCAACTTCATTCCAACCTCATCACATCCAACATCATCTCAGTAGCATACCAGTACTTCCACTCTCTTATCAATTGAGAATCCAACATCATAAATTTGCACAAAATTCTTCCTCCCTAGCACTTAGATGAGTACTGCTCAATTTATAGGGAAACTGATGGTAGTTTCTCATTGAATAAATTTCTAATAATAGGCAACACATGTTTCCAAGTTCATAGGTGGTGGATTCACACTTGGATTCGAAGTATGACACCTATGTACTCTTATAGAAGGTATGGCCATGTGGATATTCTCAGAACAATGATGATTTCTTTCCTAGGAGACCAAAACATCCTTGAGTGTCAGGAAGTGCACTACAATGAACCCTTGCATCGAGGTACTGGCACTGCAACGAAGTTGGTCCCTTGCAGAGGAGTGTTGGTGAGTCAGAGGGTCATATAATATATACTTCAAAACTTGGAAATCTCACAATTGAAGACATAAATGAATGTCTTCACTTAGGGTATATAGAAACTGATATTAAGGGGATGATAGGCCCTATACATTGGTCCTGGGGATGATGTCCAGTTTGACCAGGTCTTGGGGGATGATGCCCAAATTGACCTATAACACTTATTTCTAGTGCAAGGCCTTGAAAATTTGTTGTGGTGTCATATTGCTTTTGGTTTTCATGGATTTATTCTTGTTTGTTTCTTTTTCTTACGTTTTGTTTGAGAGTCTGGGGAATGGTTAGGAAAGATGAAAATTAATAGAGCTCTGGGAGAGATTTGTGGTACCTAATAGGTAATGAAAGACTTGGATGAAGCTTGGTTCATGAGTAAGCATAGCAGAAGGTAAGAGTATGATAGTTGGTTGGACTGGTTGGGTCCATTGTGGTAAATGGATGGTGATAGTACAAACATGAGAAATGAAATAGAAAAGGTAAAATGAATGAGGTGTTAGATTCCTTGGCTATGTTGGGAAATGTTGTTCTCAATGTTTTGCATGTTGTGCACAAATAAATAATTTCTCTTAACCTAGACCTTGTGATAACTAGAAATTGCGTTGTGATCATGATTTTGTTGATGTTTATCTATATATATATATATATATATATATATATATATATATATATATATATATATCTCTCTCTCTCTCTCTCTCTATATATATATATATATATATATGTATGTATGTATGTATGTATGTATGTATTTATATGTATATATATATATATATGTATGTATCTATGTATCTATGTCACTGCATGATATGGTTTTCAAGGATCATTCTCGTGGAGGAATAATTTCTTATGCAGGTGAATGACATGAAGAGGTGATTGGTCTTATGAGGAATCAAGTGGGAAGAGTAACTCTGAAAAATCCATGAGGTCAGTATCATGTGGACATGAATTGATATTACATGCTTGTAATATGCCTATCTTTATGTTATGGACAAGTAATGCCGAGGGGTACATCAATGAAGTGAAATTAGTGTGATCTGCGACATGCTAGGGTGAGCATGGATAGTGGAAATGCACTAGAAGCAAGGTTTTTTGTGGGGTCAGTTTGTGTTCTATGTATGTGCAGTGCTATTGTTGTGTATATGTTGTGCATGTTGAATATTCAGTGACTGTACCTATTGTGATGTGTAATGTTGCATATTTAGTATTGTGTACATATGATTTTTTATGCATGTTGTATATATGGTGTTGCATATGCAGTTCCAGGTATAGATGGTGCTATTTACATGTTGGATATGAAATGTTATGTGCATATGGTGTTGTGTGCATGTTGTATATGTGGTGTTGTGTACGTATGGTACTATGTATATGTTGAATATGTAGTGATATGTACATATGGTGTTGTGTGCGTGATTGTACACATGGTGTTGTGTGCATGATTGTACATGTGGTGTTCTATGCAGGTGGTGAAGTGTACGTGTCATGCATGTGGTGTTGTGCACATATGGTGTCGTGTACATGTATTTCATGTGGTGTTGTGTACATGAGGTATTATGTACACATTGTACAGGTGGTGTGGTTTACATTTGGCATTGTGTACACGTTGTGCAGGTGGTGCCATGTACATGTGATGCAGCGCACACGTTGTGAAGGTAGTGTGTGTACATGTAGTACTGTGTACATGTTGTGCATATGGTACTGGTATACATGTGGCATTATGTTCATGTTGTACATGTTGTGTTGCGTGCATGCGGTGCTATGTATGTGCATGGTGTAGTCGTGGTATTGTGACATGTGTATTCATTGTGTGGTACTCTCTATATGTATATGTATTGGCTTGTGTTGTACACATGGTGTGGGTATATGTATTGTGCGGAGTTGCATGCCTTGTGTGCATGTACGTGTTGAAAATTGTGTCTTAGTGCTTTCCGGGTGTGGAAACTGATCTCGTATGTGTATAGAAAGAAAAAAGGCATGAGTAAGGACCTATGAAGGATAAGTATCAATATTTTATTACACATGTGATATGTGATTTGACTTATGAAGGTTACATGTGATTTATGATGATTGCATGTGATTTATGATTTTGATCTATGATGGTTGCATTTTGAGCTAACCAGATATGATATGTTTATACATGGTGATTTGATCAAACAATTGATTTGACTTGTTTGATAGGAAGTGAACATAATTGCAAGTGTACCTGATTGACAAGCTACCAATGAGTTATGATGTGAATTTATTTCAATTTGTTTTGAATCTATTGGAATTTATGTGCTTGGTACAGGAAACATGAATATGCCTAGTTGGGTGGTTGAAAGCCACTGCAAGAACTAGAAACGTCAACAAAAGGAATTGAAATAGGCAACGAATACTGTTGGAAAAGTGCTTCAGGAGCAAGCCCATTGTGGGACACTAGAGCCTAATAGTGTCCATTGATTTCCATGAGCATGCTATGAACGATATGATGGTTTTGAGGTAGGTATATACCTTGTTTTTTCGAACTTACAATACGAGGAAGCCTTTCCAAGGGATGGATTTCCCGGGATGTGTTTGCCAGTGGAACTTGGAAGGTGAGTGACTGCACAGAAGGGGTGACCAGATTTCCTAAGGGACTATGTAGTAGAGAATGGAAGGTCGGGATGGATTTTTTTTTGGTCATTAGCATTGTTGGATGGAATCAAATGCACATTGGGAGTATGCCCTAGAACAATGAGCTTGTAATTGTTCACTAAGTGGAAAAGTGGTGCAGGATTGTAGTGCTCGACATTAGATGTAGATTTGACTTTGAAAGTGGATTCTGGATTCCTAGGAAGGAGATGAATCCTGGTACTACTTTGAGGGTGGAGGTGCAAGCCTCTAGATTCCCTTGTTGTTGATACATGCATCGTATCCTTCTATTTGTTGGTTGAGAAAATGTGTATATGTGTATATATGTATATTATTGTAAACACTGTATTGAGCTGGTTTATAAATCTCCACAAAAGGTATGGTTATTTTTTTGTTGAAGCAAATGTACATAAGTATATGTGGTTTTGATTGTAAATACCATAAGGAACTATGTTATAAAGATCCAATAAACGATATGATTATCATGTTTTAGCAGGTTATTCAATGTAAATACTGTAATGTGTTGTGTTATAAAGATCCATAGGAAGTATCTTTTTTTTTTCAGTGGTTTGCTGCATTGTAGGTGTCATTGAACATCAAGGACGGTGTTCCCCCAAGCGGGAGAGTTCTGTAACAACCCTGGTAAAAATACATATAATACCATGGTGATGGGACATGTATTCCAAGCTAAATTGTGGGCAAAACATCCTAGTGGGTGTTCATTTCGGTTATTATGGCTAAGGAAATTGGAAAAGGAAAAGGCAAAGGCTTTGGAAAGGTGTGAGGCATTAATTGACATTTTATTCATGAAAATAATGGGAATTAGGAGAAAAGGAAGGTGAAAGGTCACAGGTTGCATGTGAGGATGAAATTGAAGGAAAATAATGGAAAATAAAGAAATTAGAAGCCTCACTATTAAAAAGGCTTCTGAGGATCAGTAAGGAGAGTTTGGTCAGTTCAGTTTTGGATTTCTCAGTATTCTCTCTCTCTCATACTCTTGAGAACTTAGTGTATTCTTAGAGCACTCTTGTAGAGTGTGGCATACTTGGAAAATTGGATCAAGAAAGCGAAGGAAAATAAGGAAAACAGAAGAGGACATCGAGATCAAAATATACAACAGGTTATGAGTGCAGGTACCAAGATACATGTATTTTTTCCTCGATAGTTTTGGAATGCATGGGTATTCATGTGGATTTTCCTAGCCTTGCCATTTTCTGGATAGCCATGGTATTGTGGGTTTATTTCCATTGAATATTTTCTGGTTGGTTCTCATGATTCCTTTAGTTGTGGGTTGAGTTATTAGTTCATGGAAACCTTGGTTAGAGAAATGCTCTAGAAGCTCGACAGACAATTGTGGGTTGAGTTACTAGTCCTATAAGCCTTGGTTGGACAAAAAATATGGAATCCCTAGGTGGGTTGAGCTACTAGTCCTGGAAGCCCTAGTCACGAAAAACGTTCTGGAAGCCCTGTAATAGTTGAGGTTGAGTTACTAGTCCTAGAAGCCCTGATTGGAACAAACACCCTGAAGCCCTGGAAATATTGCATGGAGACCAATCCATGGTGATTAGTGATGTATGACTATGAGGTGGAATCATTGGTTTGGGGTTGAGACATTTTTGCCTCTAGAGACCTAGTTTGGTGTTGATTGATGTGTTTGATAAAGTTCCACATTCATGCTTGGAATATGGCACGAGGGTGATTGGGTGAAGTGAGATTTGGCTTAGCAATGTCTATGGTTGGGTGGAACATGGAAGTCCCATTTTGGGTTTGTTTTTACACTCATTAATGAAAGGTTCATTTCCTTGATATTTGATATCTATATGCACTAGTCTATATATGGATTTTATTGTTGATGTATCCATGGTACTTTTGTTGGTATTACACTGGTTATAAACATGTATAATGATAGTGATGATGTATGGCTCTCTCTGTGTTTTTACTTGTAAATGAATGCAAAGTGTATCTATAGTTAAATTGATTAAATGATAGCATATAATGTAGGGGAGAAATTATTCTTAGCCATTCTCAGATAAGAAAGAGACCCCTTTGTTTAAATATGTTGTTTATACTTGTAGATGCTATTTTTGTGACATGTTTTAAGAAATGTCTGTCATGGCTTGGTGGGTTTGGATGAGCTCTTAATGATTTTATTTCTTCCATATGTTTGTTTCAATGTTATTTACCCTCTCCTGAAGTTACAAGAAGTTATGGGCAGTGACCTGGGCTCAGGGGTTGAAAATGTGGCATAACTCCCAGAGCTACAGGAGGATAATTTGTTGTTTGGGCCTGAGCCACCACTTTCACAAGGCTAGCCCACGACTCTAGGGTCTAGATCTGCTCCCTTGCCCTTAAAATCCCATGACTCAGCCTCAAACGGGCTAAAAATTAGTTCCCCTCAGGGAACAGGGCCATGGGAGGTTGGGTTACCTCCTAGGGATGTTAATGTTGCAGTGTAAGGTGTGTTTTTGGTGTTTCCGTCGGTTCCACTTCCTTAAGGGAATCTAGGAGGTTGAATCTCATATTAGTAGCCTATCACCACATGTTTACCCTGGTTGGAAAATTACTTGGGTAGATGTGGGAAGAGTGTGTTACATAAATTCTGAAGCTAGGGGTCGAAGTTGTGCTGCTAGAAGTGATTTGAATTGGTTTGAATTGGATATAAGAAGCACATCATAAACGAGGTCTGAATTTGTCTTGGAAGGGTATTGGCCTTGGTTTGTAGGTCTTGGAATTAATCATTTTAAGAGTCTATAAGAAGAGAAGAGATTTGTGGGTTTTCCTCTCAAAAGGAGAGGTTTCAGCCCTGGCTAGTAGCATAAATATTGTGTCCTTGTGTACTATTTATCTTCATGTTTTGGTAGTTTTTTATGATAATAAAAACATAATAATAAGAAAATAAGAAGATAATAATAAAAATAAATAAAATAACATCACAAGTAGTTATCAAGTATAAGTTAAATCACCTCTTTTGTAGCCCTACTGATTTCACAACAAGTAGAACACAAGGGATAGGAAGGTGAAGATGAAGAAGTGTTCATAAGAGAATCTTCTTTGACTAAATCATATATAATATCTGAATATTTCAAGAAAAAATATTATGGGGAAACTGAAATATCAATTGGTGCACTTGGGATTCCATCATCATATACATCAATAGAGTCATTCTCATCAGAATGATGGCTTCCCAAGACTTCATATTGATTAGGAAATTTAATTTCATTTGATTGACTACCAGATTCAATATTAGCCAAGAATGAGGAAGCTCCATATTCACATGGAGGACTTTGGAAAAGATGAAATATTGAAAGAATATTCACCTTTAATAGATAAATTTTGAGTTATAAAATGGGCCTCCTAAGGAATATTATAAAATAATAGCGAAAATAATAATAAGATTAGATTACCTCATCAAATTTTGGAGGGAGATAAGAAAAAAACTATTTTTTTAACTCATATTTTCAACTTATCTCCCTATAATTTCACTAAAATTTCGAGGGGGAGAACTCGTTGGTAGCGGAATTTAATTTTGCATCCGCGGAGTACCCATGTTGCATACTTTTGATGGACCCTAGTAAAAGAAATGTGAAATACATTCAATCATGTTTTTCATGCATTTCATATTTTTCGTGGATTAGGGTCCATCGAAAGTATGCAACATGGCTACTCCTTGGATGAAAAATTAAATTTTGTATCCAACAAGTGCTCCTGCTCAAAATTTGAGTAAAATCGTAGGGATATAAGTTGAAAAAATAGTTTTATTTTATTTATTTATTTATTTATTATTATTATTTTTACCTTTTTACTCAAAAAATGGTGAATCATCCCTATGGTCGACATCATTATATTGAATCATACTGGTTCTTAAAAATTTGATTTTTTTATACATTTTTGTTTATAGGCCCATTTTAGACCCAAAACTTTCTCTAATTCCTGCTCCTCTACCTGCGAAATGTGATTGTCTTGCACCTTTTCACTTCTTGTATTTGGAAGAAATTGATTAGGAATATCAAGGGATAAGGGGTCATGAGAAATAGATGATAGAAGGTGACATGTATCCAAATCATATTTAGGACTGAATTTGTGAGTGTTAATATCTTCTTGTAGAATGGAGTTATTATTATTCACCTTAGGATCCATAAACAATTCCATCGTTTCCTCCATAGGATCTAGATAATGAGAAATGGATGAAATTTGAAGAGACATATCAACCATTTGATTTTAATATTTCCCAAATTTGACATCATCGCAAGGAGGAACCCACATTGGAATTGAAAAAGGAGGAGGACAAGGAACACAAGGAATAATAGGTTCTTTCTCTAAAATTAAAGGTGTCTCATGATTGAAAAAAATTGGGGAAATGGAAACATCAGGGGGTTCAGGCTCCATGTAAGGAGATATAAACCAAAAAATAGGTGAAGGAATTGATTATCAAAATATTAAATTAATTCATCAGGGTTCATTCTTAGTTGATTAATCCTTTTAAATACATCTTGATAATCGTAACTATCAAATTATAAATGAAGCTCCTTAATGAAGTGTTAAAAAGAATGATTGGAAGACGATGGTAAGGTATGGCACCATCGATTAAATAAAACTTCAAGGGAGAGGAAGAAAATTATAAGAGAAACATATTCATAATTGATTTCATAAAATTCATAAAAATATAGGAAATTAATTATATGCTCGGTTATGAATATTTTACCCTCACCGTCAAAATTTAATTGAGACAAGTTATAAAGAGACTCTTCGGGGATTGGAATTTTAACATCATATCTATTGGAGGAATACCCTGAGAGTATGATTTGGGCATGAGCCATTTAAGATAAGAGTTTCAAAACAGACTCAACATGCACAACTTGTCATCCTGCCCTCCTTCCAACACCAGCTGTTGACAATGCTGGAAATTTATCAACCAAGGGGGTCTCCCCAATGTGAAGTTCCAATTAAACCTCACACCATTTTGAGTAGGTGCCCAATCTAAAGTATTGGCCTGAGCACCATAACTTAAAGGTTTGCCTCAAATGGAATGAATAACATAAGAGAGTATGCACTGAATAACCTTTGAAATCATCAAGAAAATTGATAGTGTGAAACACCAATTGCAATGTGTAAAAGGATACTTTCATGAGGGGAGAGAGAGGAGTGATTCTCTAGAAGGAAGTAATAGTACTAACCCAAGAGAGACACACAAGTGTATTAAAATATTCATTAGTTATCTAGTGAATTAGTTCAGATAGACACAATGATCATTAAAGCAAATAAAACAAACATTCAACAAGATAAGTACCAAATCCATCGAAATAGTTCAATTTCCTTAATACATGTGAACAAAACACATACTCAAAACATATAAAGACTAGTATTACTACATTCAAGATACATGCATGAAAATGTGTTGGCTCATCGAGTTTCTTATTATTAGGTGATATATCTAAGTATGCAGTACGATGAGCCACTAGCTCCAATAGTGCTTCTCCAAAGAATGATCTTCTCTCCTTTGCTAAGATAGAGAATCCAAGGCTAGCTCTACAAAGGCTAAGCCTCCAAAAACCATTTACTTGAGTTATGAGTGTGTATTTATAACAAGAGGAATGACCTTTCATATCCCCATGACTCTTGAGCTTCCCTCATGACTCTTCGACTTCTACTGTGACCTTTAGACTTCTATGTGACTTTTGGAAAAAAAATTGAGGTATAAAAATGGGCCTCCTAAGGAATATTATATAATAATAGTTGAAATAATAAAATAAGATTAGATTACCTCAACAAGTTTTGGAGGGAAAAAGGAAAAAAATATTTTTTCAACTCGTATCTTCAACTTATCTCCCTATGATTTTACTCAAATTTTGAGGGGGAGCACTAATTGGATGTGAAATTTAATTTTGCATCCAAGGAGTACCCATGTTGCATAATTTCCATGGACCGTACTACACAAAAAATGTGAAATACATGTAATCATGTTTTCCATGTATTTCACATTTTTCATGTAGTAGGGTCCATCGAAAGTATGCAACATGGTACTCCTTGGATGTAAAATTAAATTCCGCATCCCGCTCAAAATTTGAGTAAAATTGGAGGGAGATAACTTGAATATATATATATATATATATATATATATATATATATATATATATATTATTTTTATTGTTATTTTTTATCTTTTTACCTTTTTACTCCAAAAATGGTGACTCATCCTCCATGGTTGACATTATCATATTTAACCATATTGGTTCTTATATAGTTTAATTTTTTTTTTTTACATTTTTGTTTTGAGGCCCATTTTAGACCTCAAAATTTCTCTAATTCCTGCTCCTCTACCTGCGAAATATGACTACATTGCACCTGTTCACTGCTTGGATTTGGAAGAAATTAACGTTGCAGATCAAGGGACAAGGGGTCATGAGAAAGAGATGATAGAGGATGAAAATTATCCAAATTATATTTAGGACTGAATTTATGAGTGTTAATATCTTCTTATGGAATGTAGTTATTAGTCTTCACCTTAGGCTCCATAAACCATTCCAATGTTTCCTCTTTCGGATATGGATTATGAGAAATGGATGAAAGTTGAAGAGATAGATCAACCATTTGGTTTTAATATTTCCAACTTTGAAATCATCGCAAGGAGGCACACACATTAGAAATAAAAAAGGAGGAGGACAAGGAACAAAAGGAATAATAGGTTCCTCATATGAAAACTAGAGGTATCTCATGATTGAAATTTTTTGGGGAAATGGAAACATGAGGGGGTTCAGGCACACCATGTAAGGAGATATAAAACAAACACTCAAACTTTTATTCAAAGAAAACCCAATCTATATATTTTTTAATAAATTCATAACATATTGAAGGAATCAACTAGCAAAATCTTGAATTGATTCATAAGGGTTCATTCTTAGTTGATTAATCCTTTTAAGGACATCCTGATAATAATACCTATCAAATGATAAATGAAGCTCCTTAATGAAGTGTTCAAAGGAATGGATGGAAGAATATGGTAAGGTATGACACCGTCGGTTAACTTGAAATCAAAGGGTGAGGAATGAAATTATAAGAGAAACATCTTCATAATCAATTTCATAAAATTCATAAAAATAGAGGAAATTAATTATATGCTCAGTTATGGATATTTCACCCTCACCATCAAACTTTAATTAAGACAAATTATAAAGAGATTCATTTGGGATTGAAAGTTTACCATCACATCTATTGGAAAAAATCCTCATAAGTATGATTTGGGAATGAGCCACTTAAGATAAGAGATTCAAAATAGACTCAACGTACACAAATTGTCATCTTTCCCTCCTTATAGCACCAATTGTTGATGGTGTTAGAAATCCATCAACCAAGGGGGTCTCCCCAATGTGAAGTCCCAATTAGAGCTCACACTGTTTGGAGTAGGAGCCCCATATGAAGTATCAAATTGACCACCATAACTTGAAGGTTAGCCTCAACTACAATGAATAACATAATGGAGTATGCACATAACCTTTGCAATCAATAAGAAATTTGACATTGTGAAACTTCAATTGCAATGTCTAAAAGGAGACTTTCACAAGGGGATAGAGAGGAGTGAGCATATGGAAGGAAGTAAAAGTACTAAAATAAGAGAGACACATAAGAGCATGAAAATATTTTTTAGTTATCTAGAGAAGTAGTTCACATAGACACAATGATAATTAAAGAAAACACAACACACATTCAATAAGATAAGTAACAAATCCTCCGAAATAGTTCAATTTTCTTAGAACATGTGAAAAATACACATACCACAAACATATAAAGAACAGTCTTACTACATTCATGAAACATGCATGAAAATGTGTTGGATCATCGATCTTCTGATTATTAGGTGAAAGATATAAGTATATAGTTACAACGACAAGCCACTAGCTCCAATAGTGGAACATTAAGTCACTTATTGCTTCTCCAAAGAATTATCTTCTCTCCTAAGCTAATCTAGAGAAGCCAAGGCTAGCCATCCAAAGGATAAGACTCCAAAATCCATTTGCTTAAGTTATGAGGGTGTATTTATAACAAGAGGAATGACCTTTCATATCCCCATGATTCTTGATATTCCCTCATGACTCTTCGACTTCTAGTGTGACCTTTGGTTTTATATATGATTTTTGGAATTTTTCTAAAGACTCTTTTGTCCATATATGACTACATAACTTTTCATATTCCACATATGTCTCTTGGATTTACACATGTTACATTTTGTTATTTCCTTTTGATAATTGCATGATTACATTCGCATATGATGTGGCAAGACATTGGACGCACATGACATTGTGCTGGCATTGGTCCAAATCACAACTTGAAAATATTGATATGGATTTCATGATGATGTGGCAATCCCTAGTTGTTTCTCTTGTTTCTTTGTCTTAAATATTCATAAGAGGTTTGTTTAGTAATTCATATTCATTAAATATCTACTTTTTTCTTCATCTTCACCCTCCAAGGTGATTCGAATGAAAAGTGGCCTACACCCATGAAGTCTGGGTTTAACTCTGTTGGTGTGAGTTGTTCTGCAATGTCAGAGGTGTCTAGTAGAGGTGGGAAGTAGGGACGAAGGCAGTCAAAATTGAATACTGGGTACAAACCAAGGAATGGTGGAATACTGAGCTTGAAGGCATTGTTCCCTACAACCTTGGTGATGGTGTACGACCCATATCAGTATGGGCGAAGCTTGCGGTGGGGTACAGTGAGGCGCTCCTTCTACAAATGTAGCTAGAATTTGTTGCTCACTTGGAAGTTGTGTGGATCTTGATGTTGATCATGTCGTTGCTTGTACTTAGCATTGGCTCTATCCAATATGTCATGAACCTGTTGGAAGATTTGATGAATGCGCTCAATGAAGTTGTTTTCTTTGTCAGCTTCAGACTGGACATGAGCCAAATCGACCTAAGTAGCCGCGAATGGCATGGCTATGTCAATGGGACATAATGGCTGGAATCCCAAGCCCACCTGAAAGGGGCTGTGGCCGATTGAGTTATGGAGAGCCTGGTTGTAACTGTGTTGTACATAGGGGAGACTCTCATCCTATCTGCATGGATGCTTTGAATTGTACATGAGAAGGATATGCAAAATCATCCCATTGACGATCTTTGCCTGGCCATCCATTTGGGGATGGAAAGATGTGGAATTGGTGAGCTTAGTATTGTAAGTGGTATCTACCCATGGTATTGACCACTTTTCATTCGGATCACAAGGGGATGAATAGTATGGAGTACTTCATGTGGTCCTCATCTTTGGTATTTGTCGTAAACTAGTGTTAATTGATCTTATCATTTGATGAGCACTTCATGGTTTCAACTTCACAAGCGTATTTTAGCATATTATCCTTCTCCTCCTCTCTCGACATCATCTTGTCATGTCAAGATTTAGTACCTACAAGTGAATTCCACGCATGACAAGATGACATTAGTCTAGAGGTATCCTAGTCTAACTTTCTTCATGAAAATGTTGATTGAGTTGGAATTTGGTGTTGGAATGAGAGGCATACTCAGGGATTGCACAATGAAAAATTATATGGGTCAAGAGTGGAGGACTAAAGCTTAATATTGCACCATGCATAGTTATAGAGTCCTTGGTAAGATGAATGTGAAGTTGAGGAACTTAGTGAGGAAATATTGAGCCTTGAGATTATGAAATGTACAGCTCTGGAGCAAGACAGGTCAGTGGATTACGCAATTCAAGGACTTAGGGAGGTAACTTAATGACTGAGATTACGCAATGTGTAATAAGAGACTAGTTGGGAGGCAGGGTTACACAATTTCTGATGGAAGGGAGGAAATCCTTGAGCAATGTGACTGTGAAATGTATAGTCCTTAGAGGTAGAAAATGCGCATTATGAAATTCTAGGAGGAAAGGGATCAACTTGATACTTGTTACTATGCAAAGCATAGTTCAAGGAGGTTGAGTGAGGCAAAGTTGATTGGGTAGAGGATTATTCCATAATTTGACTAAGTTTGGGATCAATGAATATGATATGAAATCAAGGTAAGACTTGAACATGATAGCACACTGAAAAAAAGCGATGAAACAACATATAACACTCCACACTCAGAAAATACATGATTCCCTTAATGCGATGGTGAAACAATACTCTCCTCCAAGTGCAACACTTAGGGTGCAGTTTGTGACGACAGTGATGACACTTGTATGAAAATGATAAATACCTAGGGAATATTTCTAATGAATTTCTTTATGATGAATAGGACATACTAGTGTAGAAGAATGCATTAGAACGTCCCTTTAAGAATGTACAATTGACTTCTTTCGACTAGTTGTGACACTTAAGATACACTTTGCAACGACATTGACGAAATTATAATGAAAATGAATAAAAATTTGGGAATGGCTCTAGCACATGTATACATGATAAATATGACTCATTAAAACCAAAATTTCCCCTTGAAATAAACCATAAATTCACTTTTTGCAATGTACGACACTTCCCATGCCAAAAGACAACACTTTGGAAAGTGAGAGAAAAGTGTAAACGACACTTGCAAAAACTTAAAGAAAGTGAAAGAGATGCATGCTAGAGTGAAGATAACATTAAAATGAAAATTTTTGAAGTGAACACATGCCAAGACAATAGTCACGATTTTGAAAGTGACAGATGAAAAAAATAGGTGCACCGAAGCGTCAATTGAGAAAACTCACAAAAATATAAATAAAATCACAATAAAAGTGAGGGATATTGACGATGGAGAGAGCACACTGGTTTTTGGAATGTGTTTCACAATACACTATGCTTATGGATTGCATAGGCACTATCACTAGTGATTTCACAAGCCTTATATTTAAGAGTTGCGCAGTGCCCATGTAAGCTTGCATCGAAAGAAGTGCACTTGTGAATTCTTCGAAAATTGAGCAAGTATAAGAAAGTTACTTTAACATAGAAGAAGACTCCATATCACAAGATTCTTAGTAGGTTCCAAAATTCAAATGTAAGCAAATTTTGGAGGGTGTTTATCGTAGCGAAAAAACCCCCTACCAAAACTTGTTAACAATACTCCTATAAAAAAATTAAATGTAGTGAAATCAACCAACCCATAATCCCAAAGAGAAACCAATCCCACGAAAAGGACTAAAGTTTATTTCACAACAAGCTTCCAAGAAAGGCATAATTTTATAAATTATTATAGATTTTTATCCCTTGAAACCATGTACTTTTATATAAGGATAACTTCTAGGCAGACAAATTTGATCAAATGTTTTAGGGAATTTCATTTAGAGGCATTCCCCAACCCTATAATATTAAGGGAAATAATATTATTGTGTTCCCATGTATAATGGGCTCATTTTCTCTATGGATCTGAGTATCATGAAAATATTGGATCGATAATTCATGTAAACCCAAATTATCCACATAATCAATGGATTTTTCCTTCAGAGCCTTTTCTCCCATTTGAGAGAATTTGAATCAACCCCTCAGATTCTTATGGATAGTGATATTATTAGTCGAATTATGGCTAATGGAGATCTGGGATGGGGGAAAATGATTTGGTTGGATAGGGAGAGGCACCAATTCTAGGGACTGGTTATTATAGAGGAAATCAATGTCACTCCAAACAGAGTTGGTGGGGGATTGGGTTCCCTAAAATTTCCAAATTTAATGGGAGGAGCATATTATGCTAGGGAATAACCAAAAAAATGCTCCTTTCTAGTGTCATCATTTCCAAACAAATTATGTTCCAATGGAGTTGGATTTGAAGCCAATTTAGATAGGGATCGAAAAATTCTAGATGCTCCAATTGAACCAACATGAACAATTGGATTCATAAACGTGGAAGGGGAATTTTTTATAAACATTTATTCAAATAATTTATGTAATTGTAAATTTAAACAATTATGATTTCTACCACCAGAAAAATAAGAAGGATAAGAAAAGGATTTTTTTGAGTTAGTACCTGTGGTAGAGATAGGAACCCCTCTATCGCTAGGATCATATTCTGTGTCTGTATGAGCATATTCAAGACTAGGCTATATCTAACCAATTTCCCCAAAAATCCAAGTGAATTCGCAACCATAAAAATGTATATGGAATATTTCCACAGCATGGCCCATTTTATGGCATCAATGGCGTCTAAAAGGGATGCCCTAGTAGTCAATCATTTGTCAGAAGGACGTGGAACCATAAAACATATCAAAATACATCGATAGGCCTCCAATAAAAATTACCTCAACTAATACCCGTGCCACCCTTTCATCCATACCAGATAAAATTTTGTCATCTAGAAAAATTCTCTTGCCAATAAAATTCTAATTATCATTATGGCTTGACGAGTCCATAATTCTAGGGTTAGCTCTGGAACTTTAATCCATCCTAGGTAGTGACAAGTGAATTTTTTTAATGGATTGAAACCCATATACCAATTATGTAAGCTTAAAAAACTTCAAACACATACCCACGACCTCTAGAGATTTTTTTCGGTGTCCTTTTGGTGTAAGAAGTGGAAAACGAACCGCTTGTTCAACATCATACTTATTTTTGGTGTATAAGATATGATTGAATTCCAATTTTTTTTAACCCGTTTACACATCCACTCCCCTTCCATCTCATAAAACTCCCACTTCCCAATGAGTGATCTCTATTGAAGACCTGCAATTATATCCTAGGAAAAGTATGATCCAAAATGTATTTCCTTTATCTCATGAGTCTCTTTAATAGGATTCATCTTATTTTTCAATCGAGTCACACGACATAGACTGTATAGTTCCTCCTATGGTTCTAATTCATTGACATTAGTAGCAAATGATAAAGGAATATCACTTGTGTTATTAAGAAAATATTTAACAAGGATAATCTTAGTAGATTTTTGGCTTCTGTGATCCATCAATAAATTCTGAAGAAATCTTTCGGTAATAATCACATTATCATGAATACAGTCGACGCGTTTCGAACCAACCAGTGTGGTTCATCATCAGGACTAGGTGAGAGATCAGATCAGTCGATAAGTTTAAATAGATGTAGGAGATGCAAAGAAAACAGATAAAACAACTATTTTGACTATGAAATCCACAACGGCTATAGTCAAAATAGTTGTTTTATCTGCTTTCTTTGCATCTCCTACATCTATTTAAACTTATCGACTGATCTGATCTCTCACCTAGTCCTGATGATGAACCACACTGGTTGGTTCGAAACGCGTCGACTGTATTCATGATAATGTGATTATTACCGAAATATTTCTTCAGAAGGATAATCTTTGTGTGAGAGTTGATACTAGACTGAGAGAAAGATAGCTCGACTTCCAAAGTGGCATGTATAAACTCTTTATGATCTAGGGAACCACATTTATGCATGGCCATGCCACCTATCTATTCAATGAGGAAAACACTATCTATGGCAAGTACGAGATACCCACCAAGTATTAAGATTCAATGCAAAGATAGCCACCAAGAGCCCCAAAAAATCACATAGTTCATTAAATACCAAAATGGAAATAAAGGATCATGTTAATACCACCCCTCATCCTTTATTATATCTAAGCAAATTTACAAGGGAAGGCTTTATGCAAGGCCCAATAATCCATTTGTATTTTAGTTGGATGCGACAACTTCTAATTTGTAAAAAAAGAGATAGTGAAAAGGACAAGAAAATAAGCCTATATTCATAAATATATTCAACCATAGGTAAAATTTTAAAATAAACATTTAAATTGGCACATGACTGTTGATAAGAGTGTTGTGGAGGGAAAACTATATGTAGGAACAGGGACATCCTGAAGCTCCAAAACAATCTAGGAGAGTAAATAGGCGATATACACCCAAATTCATAAAATTTAATAGAACTAGGTCTGTTATGAGAATTATGCCTAAAATCAAAACACCAAGCCTTAAAGGGAAATTTTATTTAAAAAATCAAAAATACCATGTTGATCAAATCAAAATAAGAGTTCAAATAATATTCAAATTAGGATGATCCCCGAAAGAACCAACTACAAAATTAGATAATTCTAATTTTGTTGTAATGGATGGTAAAAATAGACTTTATATTCATAAAATTGTATATACATAATATGCATATTCGAAATCCAGATGATAATACCACAAAAATGGGAATGAGACCTAAGAAAATATGAAGAGAAAAAAAAAACTTCTCATACCACCTTGACACTACTAAGAGAAAGAAAGTACTTGTCAAGATCTATCCTACTCTGTAAAGTTCTTGAAAATCATTACCCCAAGACGCATAGTTGTACACACATTTAATATTGTGTGATGTGCATCTAAGAAAGAAAAATAACCTCCATAATTTCGTAAACGATAGGTCAATGAAAGGGTCTGAGAAAAAAACCATTGCCAAAAATTTGATGTGGAAAGGGAGCTCAAGGAAAACCTGATGTGGAAAGGGAGCCCCCAAAATAAATTTGGTCATGCTTCCACAATGCATGAGCTCATGTTCTTAAATAGTCCAATAATAATAAATGATCATAGCATAATCTTCATCATCGTCACCTATTCTCCAGCGTTTTTTCCCCTTGTGGTAACCCTCAGATGCTTCACCTATCAACCTCAGATACTTTGTTTTGTTACAACATTGTTTTAAGTTATTTGGTTCAATTTCTAATCATTGCTCTGTTCTTTTCCAGATTGTAAACAAGCGTTTGAAAAACACAAAAAATACATTTAGAACACTTTATTCATGCATTGAAGGATTTTGTTAAGATATATTTTTAGATCTAGTTCATGTTCTTCTAGACCAAGATTTGAAAATCTTTCATAGGTCAAGTTTATTACTTTCATAGTGGATAAATTTCAATGCTTTTGTAGACTATGCTTACCTATTTCTTAAAATAAATTTGTATCCTTTCATAGATCAATTTTTCATTCTTTTATATTTTAGTTTTAAAATCTTTCTTAGGTTAAAGTTCCATGTTCTCATAGACTAGTGTTACTTGCTTTATTAGAATATGATTATTTTCTTTCATTGAATAACGTTACCATTTTTTCTTAGAGTAATTTCCTGCTTTCATAAAATATATTTATATGATTTGTTAGAGTAATTTCCCACTTTCATAAGATAAAATAGCATGCTTTCGTAGATTAAAATTTCCATGTTTTTATAGATTAAATTTACATGCTTTCGTAGATTAAACTTTCTTGTTTTCCTAGAATAGATTTATATGCTTTCATAAATTAGATTAATATACTTTCATAGAATAAATTTATCTTCTTTCCGAAATTAACTTTCAATGCTTTCATAGAATATATATTCATTTTCTTCCTTAGATTAATGTTTCCATTTCTTTCATAGAGTAATAATTTCTCTCATGTCAATATATTTCTAGTAGATTTGAAAGCTAAATTCCTAGCATATATTTTTCCACATACTCATAAGTTTACCTACTTGAATTGATAATTTAATGTAATGAAATTTAAAGCATAATTAAATTGAACAACATTGCTTCCATCTAATGAACCTACAAATGCTTTCTTATGTAATTTTAACCATTCACAATGTTCCCTATCTAGATAGAGCATAATAATTAAAAGTTTTGATTAGTCATTTCTATGACAAGAAGGGAAAAGTAGTGCAAAATTTGAGCAACCCAATTGGTTGGAACCAACTCAGAATTATTTATATCAACTGAAATGAAGAGAGGAATTAGATTTTAAGGATGATTACAAAATAAGTTGTCACAATTCTTCCTCATCAATGAGCTTACTCTTATCATATTGTCCACCTAATAAATTTCTACCTAATTTGGTTTACCTCGAAACTTCTCAATCTAATAAAAACAAAGGATAAAATCCATAACGAGGGAAGGTGTGTTGGTTTCTATTTTTCTCATTGACTAAGTGAGAGTGTTAAATATTTGGGAGAGGGAATGAACCATTTTATTTACATCCTCTATGCCTAACATGTTGTCACTACAAGTAAAATACCCTCTAGTGGATGTTTTTGAGAACCCCTTATAAAAATAGCCCAGATATCTGTTTGTAGCGGAGGTTTCTAGAGGAGGTTGGCGGGTGGAGATTTTTGCGTCTGCTTTTTATTTTATTTTTCGATGCATTTCTTATCCTACACCGCACCGATGCGTTCCACTAGAAAAGCATCGGTGCGTACTATAAATTGGCACATTGGGACATTGTGTTCTCCGCACAAACCCGCCCAGTGTGTCTAATTATTGTAGCGCACCGGTTCTCTACAAATATTCAGCCCTGGTGCGTCCTAAAAACCTGCGCCAAAACTGAAACAACCTGGTACAGTTGGAAGAAACTACCCGGTGAGCCTCAAAAACCCGCACACCGGAACAAGGTTAAATTAAAAAAAAAAGGTTACGGCCAAAAATCCGCATTTTTCACTTCTTCAGTGCTCTAGAGCTCTCAAGCATTGGTGAAAATTTCCCTTATGTGAGGCACCCTTCCATTAGTGCTCCCATTTCACGCACTATTGCCATCCATTGCCCACTGGTTCTTAATGGTAACCGCACCGGTTCCAGTGCGGTACTGAAACGACACATCGTGTTTTTTAAAAATGACTATGTCCAAGTTTGGGAGGGCAGTGCACTGACCAAAATATGCATCCCAGGGTGGATATTTTGGTCACTGCACCAACCTCTCGAACTTGGGCATAGTCAATGGTGCGGTCATGTAAACGACTACACCATTGACCATGTACTGATGTCAGGAGGGCAGTGCACTGACTAAACTATACACCCTAGGGTGCATAGTTTGGTCAGTGCACTACCCTCCCAATACTGGTACATAGTCAATGGTGTGGTCAGTTATACCACTGCACTGTTGAATGTGTAATGATACTAGGAGAGCAATGCGCTGATGAAACTATCCGCCTCAGGGCGAGTAGTTTTGTCAGCACACCACCCTCTCGAATATGTACATAGTCAATGGTGTGATCGGTTAAAGGACCGCACCATTGACCATTAATTGATTTTTGGCGATGCATTGACAAAATTATCCACTTCGAAATGGATATTTTCGTCAATTCACCACTTGGGAAAGTATAGTTCATGTTGTGCAGTGCGCTGAAAATTTCCAGATGCACCGCAGAAGGTGTGCGATAAAAAAATATGCACCGGTACCAATGTATGACTGTTTTTTTTGGCGCGCCGACTATTTTTTTGTTTTTTGTTTTTAAATTATACATACATACATACATACATACATACATACATACATACATACATACATACATACATACATACATACATACATACATACATACATACATACATACATACATATACATATATATATATATATATATATATATATATATATATATATATATATATATATATATATATATATATATATATATATATATATATATTTGTAAATACATGTCTCATTTAATAACAAACTGTATTTAATATGTGAATCATTCAACGACGTCAAAGGAGAGAAGAGAGGGAACAATAGGAACATATGGCGAACCAGTATAACATGGTTCGCCTATGGGAGGCACGAGAGAGGGAGAGAGATATGTACCCTCACCCTGTTACGACAGCCACCCAGGCACTCCTAAGGGAGGTAGGGCTCCTCAAGTTCTATGCAGAGGCTACATCCCTGAAGGGCGAGAGTGGGTTATTGTGACAACATATCTTCAGGTGGAATGTCCACCAATAGGCTTTCCGGGTTGGTCCTACTAGTGGTACGCGCCCACTGAGGAGGAAATCTATTTTATTACCGACTTATCGAGGAGAGGGAAGGATTTTCTCTCGTTCGTAGAGGTCTCCGTCGGCTATGCAGCAGGGAGTCAGTTGGTGTACTCCCAGAGATACATTAGCACCGATATACTGTCTCCTACAGATTTTTAGGTTTCTGGTGGTCAGTTACGTATTGCTTAAATTGGTGGAGAGGAGGTGAAGTGCCTCTCACTACTGATTTCGAGCATTGCACACCATACCAGTGATGGGCAACGTATTATTTGCCCACTTTTATTTTATGTTGATTCTTTATTACAGGTGCTACTACTTGTGAGGTGGTCTAAGATTTTTTTGTGGCAGTTATGTATAGCTTTAGATAGATGTCATGCTCAAGCACAAGGGAGGGTGAAATTCCCTTTTGCTTCAAATATATTTTGTTTATTTTTTGAGAGGTATCAAGAGACGAGGCCTACTATTTTTCGGCAGCCTCGTAAGCCAATGCTGCATGTATGGATTTAGATGTGGGGATAGATGATGCCCAAGAGGGGCGAGTTAGAATTTTCCACGAGGATATCGCATGAGGCATTAGAGTTGCTATCCAGTGTTGATGATCATGCCTTCGTTCTAGTACCCCATCCGTATGCTGGTTTGGATTGGTGAGGGCGTGCCAACATCCTCTTCAAAGATGATGAGCTGTCAGATGATAGAGGTAATATTAGTGTGTAATGTTCCCAAATTTTAGCTTCAAGCTAAATGGAACATTAGAGTTAGCAGTATCTTTAGCTGGTGAATAAATGGGTATAAAAGCCCATAAGTCTCCTAAGAAGGAATAAAAACACCTCAAGTGTGAAATGAGACACTCCTTGCAGCTTAATAAAACACCTCCATGTGTGAACAACGATAATATCTGGTTGATTCAGACTACTTTGACTAAGTCAACAACATAGATGTGGAGGAGAAGGGATCAAGGAAGGAATAACGCAGTTTTGGAGGGAGTTGAATCTCTTGATGGAAATGACCTAATTGGGTGGGGCCAAGGGCAAGAAAACTCACATTTTATTTAAGGAAGAGGATGGAAGCATTATTATTTATGTTTTAGATTACTATTTTGGTCTGCTCAGACTTTTTCTTCCTCTTGTTGTTTAGCAGGGTTGCTGTGATGTTTAGCACTGCGTGTTCCCGAGCGGGAATCCCACCTCTTTCCTTGAGGAGTTGCACTCATTTTCCACATCAAGTTTTTAGGCCAAGCTTTAGCTTACTTCATCAACGCAGTTTCTACAGGTCATTGTGCTGTGTTGTAGGGTGCAACAGTGGAGGGGATTGGAATCCCACTTTTTGAGATAGTTTCTCATTGAAGGGAGGTTTCCTTCACTTGGGAGATCTGTTTGGAGAGAAATTGAGCTCATTTTAAATTTTTGGCATCAGGCCACTCATTTCCCAACATTCCCAGCGCTGTTCTAGTTAGGGAATGCGTTATTTTTGGAGGCAGTTTTAGTGGATGGTCTAGTGGCATTTTTGCAGTGTTTCCTTGTGATTGAGAGGTTCATCCTTTCATGGGAGGAAGCCCTTGAGGGATCTACATCAGATCTGATATATTTCAGCCTTCTACACTCTTTGGGAGAGTTTGCACTCATTTTCCACATCAGGTTTTCAGGCCAAGCTTTAGCTTACTGCATCAGCGCAGTTTCTGCAGGTCATTGTACTATGTTGCAAGGTGCAGCAGTGGAGGGGATTGGAATCCCACTTTTTGAGATAGTTTCTCATTGAAGGAAGGTTTCCTTCACCTGGGAGATCTGTTTGGAGATATCTTGAGTTTATTTCATATCTATGGCATTAGGCCACTCATTTCCCAACATTCCCAGCATTGTTCCAGCTAGGGAATGCATTTTTTTTAGGTAGTTTCAGTGGATGATCTAGTAGCATCTTTACAGTGTTTCCATGTGATTGAGAGGTTCATCCTTTCATGGGAGGGAGCCCTTGAGGCATATACATCAGATATGATATCTTTCAGCCTTCTACACTCTTATTCTTCAGTGTTGTAGTGATTATTCAGTAATTTTTTGAAGATCACATTTGTATTCAGAGTGTATGACAAGAAACCCTTCCCGGGTTCTCTTGTAATTGTAATAATGAGACTAGATCTCAGTCTTTGAGCATGATTTTATAATATATGAGTAGATATATTTTTCTTCTTAATTTCTGATTTGAAACCCTCTTAAGACTGCACAATTTCCCTTGTGCATTATTTCTGAGTAGCAGTGTTTGGGATTTTAGTGTTTTTCAGCTACACTAGGTGTGGCGGGTCTGTTTACCTCACCTAGTTTCATTTATTTCTGATATCCTCCTGGAATTAGATTCTAGATGGGTATATATAATGGATCCAAGTGATTATTTTCGTTTTTATGGAATATATTTTTGGAAATGAATTTTTCTGTGAATGCATCGCTGAGCAGTCCATTTTTGGAATATTTTAAGATATTCCCAATACTGCTTATTTTCCCTATTTTGGGATAATATAGTGGTATCAAAGCTTCAATCTTGGCTGATCCTATGGATCTCAAGCCATTATACTTCAAGGAGAAATGGACATAAAAGAGAAGGCTCCATTATGTGAAGGGAGAAAGGAAGACATGCTTACAAAGCTTCTTCCAAGAACTATGAAGAGATTTCAAGGAGAGCTTAAGAGAATAAGGATGGAGATGGGATCTCCAGAGGAGTTTGAATCTAGAGCTGAATATAGATTTGTACATGGTGAGTGTGAGCATGCAGCTACACACCATGATGCACAGTGCAGTCAAGTACCCGAAACTATCTTGAGATGGATGAAAGGAGGGAGAATACCTAAGAGGAAAACTCTTAGTGAATTGTTGCAGGAGTATGAGTCTGAAACTGAGAGGTTTAGAGATCATACAAATTTCCAAGAGTATTGCAAAATCCAGGTGGAGAAGAGCAAGAAACAGGATGCAGATAGATTTCTTCTATCTACTTTTGAAGGTTCACCTACATGTTCAGCTGGAGCTTGGGTGAAGGAGCTAGACTACTATCTACAACAACACCATATTTTTGAAGATGAAGCCATCATAATTGTAGCACTGCATCTCAGAGGTAAGGCCTATGCATGGTGGATTTTTGAATCTTGTTCTTTGAAAAATGCAAACACTTCCTCTTATCCAAGATTCATTGAAACATTGGTGGGAAGGTTTGATGGGAAACTTCCTAAGACACATGAACAAGAAAAACTTAAGAGAACAAAATCCTTACATGTAATGGAGGAGACTATAAAATTTAATCCACTTCAGAAAACCATGGGAGGAGCTGACATATTGCATGATACCTTGCTAGAGGCAAGATATTTATTTCATATTCCTAAACAAGAGGGCATGGGGATCTCTTCTTCACAAATGGATCAAATTGTTGAGAGGTTGCCCATACACATTGATGAAGATGAGGGAAACAATGCTGTCACATCTAGAGCACATCTAGTGCCTCATGCAGAGGAAGGAGGAGCACATGCTCCAACAGGAGGGATTCTTGTATCCTTGCAAGAAGTTCCCTAGGATCTGATACATGGAGGTCAAAGCACAATCAGTGAGAAACATGATTGTGAAGCATTGCAGATGGAAGGAGTTGGTAGGAAGGAAGGGAAGCATCATTTGATGAGAGGCACACACCCTTCTCTATTTCAAAGAGCTAAGGAAAAGGGGAGGAAAAATGTTCTGTGCTGTGAAGGTAAGGGCAAGGTTTTGCAATCATATGTACAGTCCACTCTTGACATTTATTTCTCACTACATGGAGGCATTCCACCTAGGAGGCCACCAGATTTAGCATTGGTGAAATACATCTTGTCTTTGGATTCACTACTATTGGATTTTTGGGAGGTGAAGAGTTTGGAGGAGAACTTTGGCATGGGGGATGTCAAAGTAGCAGATAGCAACATGAGGAGAGCTTCACATGCCAGATCACCAACGCTGTCTCTTGGGAGGATTGATCCATATTGGGGGTCTCAACTCTTGGTAGAGTACTCCAGGGATCTAGGTGCTTGCATGATTCTGGATGACCTTGATGGAGGTGATAGATACATGGTGGTGGATATGGTCATCTATTTTTATGGCAGAGTCTTCTTGACTAGAGCTTCTAAGCTCAAGGAGGAGTTGCTACATGCAGCACATGAGGACTTCTTTTCCAGGCATTTTGATGCATATATTTCCTTAGAAGAGGGGTTTATTTGGGAGGGAATCCAGTATGATATATTTCACATATGGAGAGATGCATAGCCTGGATGGTGATAGAGAGGATGTCATAGCCACCTTCCTACTCATTGGGAGTGAGGGAGCATTTTTAGTTGAGCCATTTCAGCTCATGGAAAAAAGTGCATGGTAGAGGAGGTATACATTTGCATTATGATTTGCCTTTATTTACTTTATATGAGCATCATGTTGTATTAAGGAGGATCATCCCTTCTTATACTTTATATTATGATGTACTTGAGGCTAATTGCAGCATTAAGATTGGCTATCTTGTTGGTGGTTTGTGGGGGAAGCCACATAATTCTTGGTATACACCATTAACACCAATTTGTATATTCATGATTCCATCTTATGAGATGACTGTGGAAGCAAACAAGTGGCTGGGAGAGCACTTTTTATTTTTTGTTTTGATGCAGGCAAAGGATGAACTGCGCTGGTTCCATTGGTGGAACTATGAACCACTCTCCGGTTCTCATATGGTAACTTGTTTTTATTGCACTTTTCTTCCATTTACTGCTGATATTTTTATATTCATGGGAAGCATTGTTTGGAGAGTGCTAGAGGTGTTAGAGATGCCCATTGGGAGCATGATTCTCCCCACTTTACATGTTGTACATTTCAGGAGAAAACATGGGCCAACCATGATTGCCACATCACACTTTTTCCCTTCTTGTGGGAAGAACCACTTGAAGAACTTGAGGAGGCACTTCATCGCTGAACTGTTTGATGGGGGAACTTGGGCCATTCTTGGAGGCCATGTTATTTCAGCCCAAGGGAAAAGGAAGCCCCATGTTTACCATAAATGGAGAGAGAAACCATTTGGATGTCAGAATCCAATCTCTCCATGCAACCCCAACACATTGTATAAAACTGGGGATGATTCTTTTGATGAGCTACCTAGGATCGCTCATTTAATTTGGATGATAGCATGGGTGAGGGGGTCACTCATTCACCATGTTTTTCATCAATCCTACTTTGAGGAGGCCATGGGACAAAAAGCAAGTTTCCATTCACACTTTCCACCTTTGATTGTTGTGGGCCATTTGGTTTTGCACACTTGGGAGGAAACATTGGATGGCGGTTTTATTGCAGATTACCTTGATGCAGTGATGGAGGCCATTGATGGGAGGCCACAAGAGGAGGAGGGGAGAAATTTTTCTCTCCCTATACATTTTCTTGAGGACAAGAAAATATTTTGGAGGGGAGGACTGTAATGTTCCCAAATTTTAGCTTCAAGCTAAATGGAACATTAGAGTTAGCAGTATCTTTAGCCGGTGAATAAATGGGTAGAAAATCCCATAAGTCTCCTAAAAAAAAATAAAAACGCTTCAAGTGTGAAAGGAGACACTCCTTGAATATTAATAAAACACCTCCATGTGTGAACAGGGATACTATCAGGTTGATTCAGTCTACTTTTACTAAGTCAACAACGCAGATGTGGAGGAGCAGGGATCAAGGAAGGAATAACACAGTTTTGGAGGGAGATGAATATCTTAATGGAAATGACCTAATTGGGTGGGGCCAAGGGCAAGAAAAATCACATTTTATTTAAGGAATAGGATGGAAACATTATTCTTTATGTTTTATATTATTATTTTGGTCTGCTCAAACTTTTGCTTCCTCTTGCTGTTTAGCAGGGTTGCTGTGCTGTTTAGCACCTGGTGTTCCCGAGCGGGAATCCCACCCCTTTCCTTGAGGAGCCTCTTGGGAGATTTTGCACTCATTTTCCACATCATTTTTTCAGGCCAAGCTTCAGTTTACTTCATCAACATAGTTTCTGCAGCTCATTGTGCTGTGTTGTAGGGTGCAGCAGTGGAGGGGATTGGAATCCAAATTTCTGAGCTAGTTTCTCATTGAAGGGAGGTTTCCTTCACTTGGGAGATCTGTTTGGAGAGATATTGAGCTCATTTCAGATCTGTGGAATCAGGCCACTCATTTCCCAACATTCCCAGTGTTGTTCTAGCTAGGGAATGCGTTATTTTTGGAGGCATTTTCAGTGGATGGTCTAGTGGCATCTTTGTAGTGTTTCCTTGTGATTGAGAGGTTCATCCTTTCATGGGAGGAATCCCTTGAGGGATATACATCAGATATGATATCTTTCAGCCTTATACACTCTTATTCTTCAGGTTTGCAGTGATTATTCAATATTTTTCTAAAGATCACATTTGTATTCAGAGTGTATGACAAGAAACCCTTCCCGGGTTCTCTTGTAATTGTAATAAGGAGACTAGATCTTAGTATTTGAGCATGATTGTCTAATATATGAGAAGATATATTTGTATTCTCAATTTATGAGTTGAAACCCTCTTAATACTGTGCATTTTCCCTTGTGGATTATTTCTGAGTAGCAGTGTTTGGGGTTTTAGTTTTTTTTAGGTACACTAGGTGTGGGAGGTCTGTTTACCTCACCTAGTTTCATTTCTTTCTGATATCCTCTTGGAAATATATGCTAGATGGATATATATAATGGATCCAAGTGATGATTTTCATTTTTATGGAATATATTTCTGGAAATGCATTTTTCTGTGAATGCATTGCTGAGCAGTCCATTTTTGGAATATTTTAAGATATTCTCAATACTGCTTATTTTCCCTATTTTGGGATATTACATAGTGTTTTCTTTAAATTTATTCTAACATGTTCTTTAGCTTGTTTTTATTAAATTGTTTAATGAAATTTTATTATTATTATTGTTTACTTATATATATTTTCTAGATATTGGGTAATTTTTGGCGATGAGATGCCATCGCCACCAAATGTTCCAGGTGTAGATCTTGATGATGATCAGGAGATGGAAGATGTGGAGGATCAGGCCAGTGCAGATAGACCTGGTCCTCATGATCATGCGCTAGTGTTATGAAGGTAAATCCTCTCTGCGGACAGAGACAATCCCTCTAGCCCTAGGGTGGGTCTAGTAACAAAAGGACATGCTAAAGTGTTGCTTCCTAGTTAATGAATAAAAAAAATACATGGTAGATTGACCTACCTTGAATCCAACGCTGTCGATGTTGCAGAAAGAGTAGTGGTCTCTCCCTCCTGCCTTGACCAGTCACGATCCGTTCGCTGTCACGCCCAGATACCTGCACATAAGAAAAAGAACAATAACAAAATATAGCAGCATAGTTTCATTCACAACTATTAGCTAGTCAAAGAGGGCTAAACATATCATATCAAATAAACATCATAACACAATAGTGGAACCAAACAATAATCATGTATATTGATGAGTAGAATGAAGAGTACAACCGATGCTTTGACATCGTGATCTCCTCCAGTGGGGTTCAGATGAAATGTGTCTCAACTTTTGGTCAGGGAATTCAGACTCAAGCTCTCTTAGAAGTCATCGATTCGAGCTCTCTCAACACTATCTTTCTTACTCTATCTCCTCTAGAAACTTAGATATAGTATATTCAGCCATTTTTCTATAATGTGTTCAGCTAGCTTCTACCAAAGGAGATAGTTTCTTATATAGAAGGAAATAAGGAGGTTGGGATCCATACAAAGGTGGGAGGGAGTCCTATCCTTTAGGAGAGTTCCAAGGGAGGTGGAAACTACTAACTAAAGGAAGGAGTTCGTGGTTGTTTCAGTTAAACCACTCCCAATGAGTCATCCCCGAGGTGGTTGGAATGGAACCTCCGCCTCTATTTTTAAAAAACATTCCATGAAAATCTTGGTGCAGGTGCCTAACTGGCATAGAGTTCCAAGTGGTGTGGACTCAATGTTAAATTTCCAGGTCGGCGCGAGGATGTAACGGGCTACTTGCGCCAAGGCAAAAATATGGATTTTCACAACTCTGCTTAGGGAAATGTCAACAAGAAGAATGTTGCTTTCATCAAAAGGGATGTCGGGATGGTATTTGCAAAGCATGACACTACGTATTGGTCACAGAAACGACCCTCCAATGTGCGAGTTGGGGATTGCAGGGACAGTGACAAAATGTTGTGTAACAGATACCCCCTAAAGTATGAAGTCCAAGAGAGAGGGAGGGGTGAAATGATTTATGAGAACGTGTTTGAACCAAACACCACTGTTGGAAGACCTACAATTACAAATACAATTGATATCTGTGATACATGAATCATGTGGCATGGGCGCAGCCATCCATAATAGAGTATATAAAAACTGAGGTCCAAGGTATGGACACAACCATCCAGCAGTAAGGGTCAATAAATACACTCAGGTATGGTCGCAACCATCCAATCAAGAGAGTCATGCAATAAGTCATAATAATCCACAAAAATCCGCAGCCTGGAGTTCATCAGACAAAACCCAGGGTCTTGCGCTCCATCTCGACCCGAACAAGTACAATTTCGAGCTTGCGAATCATTAGGGGAATTTTGAGGTCTAAAATGGGCCTCCTAAAGAAATAATAAAATAATGGCTAAACCAATAAAATAATATTTCTGAATTTTCAATTCACTTTTTGCAGCACAATCCATGTAACCATAGTTAAATTCAATTCAAAAGTTATACCAAAATAAAATTAATAAAAAATTGTATTGATGTGACTATTAATAAGAATGAACTTTTCAAGAAAAAGTCATTATCATTGAACAACTAGTGCATTTGTCCTTTGTACTTAAATAACTTAAAATAAAATAAAATATAAATTTATAAATTCTTAATTATATCATATGTTATTAATTAAAATTTATATTATTTAAATTGCATAATAACATGTAATTAATATACTATATAAAAATAATATAATATAGTAAATGTATAGGGATATGTATTGTTTCTTTCAAGAAATATGAAATGAAAATAATATGTTTTTATTCAAAAAGTGTGAAATGACATTTATTATGAGTACTTTACTTCGAATTTAAAATTACTTAGAGCACTACCATGGTTAACCATGAGTTTTTATCCACCATTGAGAATGTGACAAATAAGTACCTTTAACTCAAGCAATGCCACCTCTGCCATTAGAGATGATGTCATCCCCTAAAATGTGATTGGTTCTCATAAAGTGAATTTTGATTGTACATTTTCCTTAGGAGGCCTATTTTAGACCTCAAAATTCCCCTAATGGTATGAGTTGAAGTCGAACATGCAGGAAAATCGTCTGATTACCAGCCAATGATGGAAGTTGTTAACAGACGCGAGAGAAACCACCAATGATGATGATGGCCCTCAATGTATAAAAGGTACAATCTACAGAATGTGAAAATTGATCTGACGTCGAACATTCGCAGAATCACTCGATCGAAGGCCAATGATGTGAACCTTGCATCGAATGCGAAAAACCTGCCATTGAGGCATACAGGCTCCAAGGTACCAGAAGGGAGTCTCTAGATAAAATTCCTGGATAATGAGCTGAAGTCGACAGGAAGTGACCTGGTCGAAGGAGGGCCATAATGTTTCCCACATTATCAACACGAGATAGAGGAACATGATGAAAGTGGATCAGGACCAATAAGAGATCAGAGGAAGGTTGAAAACTGTAAAGGCAAACTTCTCTTGAACATATCAACAACACGACACTGGATTTGGCAGTATTTGACATCAAAGGATCTAAGGTCATGATGACGTGGCAAAGAGTAGATGAGAGGTAAAAAGATATTACCCAAACCCATGGAGGAAAAAATGACGAAATGAGATGTCCCCAACCCGACACGAATGCAGACAAGTGCCATATTCAAGAGCAACATACTGCCAGCATAACTAAAACTTGGTTCCATTTTTCCCCACCATTTCTGGTGAGTACCCCAATTATTTTTTAAAACAAGATTGAAGGGGATAGCATATGTTTGTACTGTAAGTTCGTCCTTTGGACAAATCCAACCTAGTGCATTTTACGAGCCCTAGGAAGGAGAAACTTGAAATAACGTCATGGTGACAAAGTCCGATGTCATCAGGGTTTAATGAGTCTGACAAAGGGATAAATCGACATCTTTTCATGTTTAGAGAGTTTGAAAAGAAGGCAGAAAAGAAAACTCCAGCAGTCCCTTTTCGTAGGTAGTCTCACAGATCCAAAAAGGTAGAAAACTGTGTCTGGGAGAACCTCTTAGTCACGATAGGCTAAGGTATTCCTTTTTCGTAAATAATCTATCCCAGCCCGAAAAAGGGTTAAACGTATAATGGGTAGATATCGTTTTGCAGCCATTTAACGAGTTCAAAATGAAAAGAATCTTGAAAATCTTTTCAATTTTAGAGAGTCAGAAAAGAGCTGAAAGGTGACTCTAGTAGTGACTTTTTCATGTTTTTACCGAGTCCGAAAAAGTATAAAATATAACTCGTTACTTCATCATTATTGCATGAAAACCTGTTGCTACACAAGAGACATGTGTAAAACCTATTTTTCAAAAATAATATAACAAAATAATCGAAAAACATGCCTTAAAACCTAATTAGGGTTGTGAAAAAGTTATAAAATGCCAAAAATGGTAAAAATAATTACTTTTCATTTTTTACCTCTTGTGGAGTAATAGTCACCCATTTTACTGTGCAATCTTGCGGCGATGATAGCAGCCAGTCTAGTAGATCAATGGAAAATCTGTCAACTCCAAGTAAGAGCTGAGATCCCTCTTGTCATTTTAAGCCATTTCTTGCTTCCTACAATTGTCAATTTCAAAATTTAGGGGAGGAAATGTAAAAAATAGGGCTGCGCGGTTGGCGCAGGTTTCGGGCATGGAGTTGCATCAACTGCCCGATTTTTAACACTAGGGCACACCCATTGGCGTGACCGTTTTTGAAACAGTCGCGCCAATGGCACAAACCACTTCTAGCAAAAAATAGGCATCAAATACTCCAATTGTTTACAAATTTAAGGGTTGAAATTGACTAATACCACTCATATGTGTGTGTTTGCAGGTAGAAAGAGGAAAAATGGTCATTGAATGGAAAGAACGGGAACATAGTGAAGAAGATGAGCTAGCCATGGAAAATGAGGCAGTTATGGAAGCCCTCAGAAACTGTGGTTTGAAAACATTATTCCTAACACCATGTCTCTGAGCCCAACCAGAATTACTACATTATCTGGTCAGTATATGGGATGAAAATCAAGAGAAGTTCATCCTTCGGGATCAAGAACTTGAGATTGATGTCTCAGACGTGTATTTCATCATAGGATTATTGTGGAGAGGTGCAACACCACTCCTAACTGGCACCCGGCCCTATATGGAAAACATGACCATGGTAATAGACAGGGTATGTCGAGGAGAATGTAAGGGTTCAGGTAGTGGGAAAGTTGATATCCAAACTATCCCATATTTGAAACCACACATGGTATTTCGTACCATCACACGGGCTGCGGGATCACAAGCAACACATGAAGCAACAAAGACATAGTTTCTTCTTGCTGTGGACTACATGGCTCCGACCATTTACAACTGGGCAGAGGCCGTGACCATAAACATGAAGTGCCAAATAACCAAATACAGGAAGACCAAACAGAAATGATTCTATCCTGGTATCGTTCTTCTTGGAACGATTACCAATTTTTTAGCTACAGGAGTTCATAGTTCCGAAACCACCAGCGGGAGAAACACAGATGGCTCGATGGGCAGCTCTGATGCCAAGGGTAAGGGGTGGCTAAAAGATGTCCTGGAGGCTAGAATTTTTTGATTGGCTCCGTCGACAACTGATTGTCGTGGAGGACTGGCCTTACTATGTCATATATTTCACTGATGATCCGGACCTCCCACTCCTAGAGGGAGAATATTGGGATGAAGATTTGGGTGAGACTCATTTTTTAAGTTTTATGATTATTATGATTTTTTTTGTTTATTTATGCATGTTCTAACATTAAATCCATGTGATGCAGATGTTGGCCCAGAGAGACTTGCCGGTATGTCACCGATAGCGAGGCGAATCCCACGCAATTTCGACCCTCAAGGCGAGGGCGACGAGGAAGATGAGATAGTGCGCAACCTGGAGGGGATCACTCGATGAGTCCCAGATTTTGCATGTTTTGATGATGTTCCTTGCGCCTACCAGAGACATACCATAGGGGTGCCCAATCGAATTCACCGCTTTCTGAGGCAGCTAGTACAGGCCGTGACATGTTATCATGAGCGTCATGCTGATTAGACACCTAGGTTTATTTTATCTGCATATTTTGCAAGACATGATGTCTCAGGATGTAACAAAAACATACATATATTTTTTGATGTTATGATGCACACAGTTGCAAACATGCGATATATATATATATACACATCTATTTCCCTACAGGATCTCTTACATATGATGATGATTTTACAAATGATGCAAATGTCTATCCAATACAATGTTAGCCACTGTATAAGTTAATGTGTTCATTCGTCTAGGAATATGTTGGTATGTAATAAAATAAAAATGTATTTTCAACAAACGAATACGTAAATACAATCTCAAAATGTGTAGATTTCTAACTGATTAATGATTATTGAGTTGCAGAACAACAAGCTGTGAATCTAGATTTACAAGCAGCACGTGTATGCCGAGGTTGATTGCCTCGGTTAATAGCTCAATGACAACGCTATATTCAATGACATTGTTTGTAATTCACCCTAGAAAAATACCTTGCAGATCTATCAACTCACCAACAGGATCATAGATTACCCAGGCTGTCGAAGACAAATTCTTGGTACTGCGGGAAGCACCATTCGCGAAAATGACATAAGGGGTAATAGACATCTGCACAATAAGCAAGACCCAATAAGCAGGAAAATGCTCACAAAGCACACCAAACCCAAAAAAATGTACAAAAATGAAAAAAAAACCTATGTACACCTATTACGCATGAATTTTTCAGGCATGATATTTCTTGAGATACAACCCATTTCTGGGTTTTTTAAGAGGATGACTTTTGTAGTCAATTAGCTCATAGGCCCCATTCTGCAACACATGTTTAATGATGTAGGTTCCATGCCACATAGGTTGAAATTTTCCTGCCCCTAGCTTATCACGAGCTTGGTCATACAGGAGGACGAGATCTCCTTCAACGAAAGAACGAGGGGAAACTAACTGATCAAAATGAGCTTTGACCTGCTTTTTCTGTGCTTCGATAATGAGAGCAGCAAAGCGGTGGGTTTCACCCAGCCTTTATAAATAAAGGAGACACTCTTCTTCTGGTGAAGTATTCGGAAGTAATTCAACATCCAACTTGAGCGAAGGTATTTCACATTCAATTGGAAGAGTAGCTTCCAGGCCATAAACCAATTGAAAAGGAGTAAACCCAGTTGCGTTCTTCACTGAGGTTCGGTATGCCCAAAGAGCCGAAAATAACATGAGATTCCAATTTTATTTGTGGATCCCAATCGTACATTGAAGCATTGTGACAAGACATTTGTTCACAGCTTCAACCTGGCCATTGGCTTGAGGGTAGTACGATGTTGAGCTGTCGTGACGCAGACCCAACTTAGAAGGCAACTCCGCCACCATATAATGCCGAAAATGGGAACCATGATCGGTAATTATGGCTTGAGGGACACCAAACCTAGCAATAATATGATTGAATATGAACTGAGTAGCTGTCTTACCGTCAACGACAAGTTTAGGCATTGCTTCGACCCATTTGGTGAAGTAGTCCACGGCTACGATAATACAAGCATGCCCCCCCGGCCGAGTGAGGGTTACACATCATAAAATTGATGCCCCATTTCATAAAGGGACCAATGGTAATGACAGGATGAAGAGGAATGGGTGGCGCATGCAACTTGTGTTGATAAATTTGGCAATCATGGCATTTACGAACTGCGATAATACAATCCTTGAAAATGGAAGGCCAAAAATAACCAGCACGAAGAATTTTCTGTGCGGTAGCATAAATAGACATGTGACCACCACAGGTGCCACTGTGATAATCATTTAGAGCTTTCTCGGCTTCCTCGAGGGTCAAACATCATCGGAGTATGGAATCGACTCCAATACGATAGAGAGTATCTCCAACTGTACGATAAGGTTGCGACTGATGGCGGATGCATGGCGGGCTTCCTTCGTCAACTCAGATCTGAAAGATGAAGTTTGGAGATAAATGATGATATCACTGTACCAAGGATCAAGAGTGCTAATCAAGAAAAGTGAATTGTCTGGAATGGATTCCTTAGAATGAAAAGGAGCAGAGTCGAAAGGGACAGAACAAAGTAAATCATCAAAGACCAATGATTTCTTAGACTTGGCAGTAGTAAATTCCAAATCAAACTCTTGGAGGATAACAATCCACTTTGAGTATTTTCCCCCCAGCAATTGTCAAGACAATATGTAGTTCATGAGGTTGCATTCAGAAATCACCGTCACTGTACACAAAAGAATATAATGACGAAAACGTTGAACAACTTGAACAACAACCAATGCTACTTCTCGACATGAGCATAATGTTTTTCAGTGTCGAGAAGGTTACGAGACAAGTAATAAATAACATGCTCATGACCGTCATCATCGTCTTGTACCAAAACCATGGCAATCGTGCTGAAAGCAGCAACTAAATAAATGGAAAAATCACGATGATAATTGGGAGGGTGGAGGAGAGGAGCATTGACCAAAAATGTTTTTAACGCATCAAAAGAGTTCTGAGCAATATCATCCCAGTAAAAAGGAACGCCCTGCTTTAAAAATCGTGTGAATCATTTAGCTACTTCGGCATAATTAGGTATAAAACGACGTAGAAAATTAGCTTTCCCTTGTAAACTCTACAATTGATGCAATGAGGAAGGAGAGGGGAGATTAATAATAGCCTCAACCTTGAGAGGATCCAGGCGAATTCTGTCTTTGGAAATGATAAACCATAATATTCTACTGGAATCGATGCAAAAGACACACTTGTGGAGATTAAGACG
Organism: Pinus albicaulis; assembly: GCA_034641835.2. Taxonomy (NCBI): domain Eukaryota; kingdom Viridiplantae; phylum Streptophyta; class Pinopsida; order Pinales; family Pinaceae; genus Pinus; species Pinus albicaulis. The sequence continues at coordinate 43,811,872 of CM076574.1, forward strand.
AATGTTATAGTGTCTACAATCAAGAAAAATATAATGAAGATGGTCAGGAAGATCTCTACGCTTAGTTGAATGAGCCGAAAGGTCATCTAGATAAGGTTGAATGATGTGTCTAATATCATGAAAGGCATAAGACATCGTGCACTGAAAGGTGGCATCGACATTATTCAAACCAAAAGGAAGCTTCTTATATGCAAAGGTACCCCAAGGACAGATAAAGGTAGTCTTGTGTTGATCAGTCAGGAGAATATTGATCTGATTATAACCCGAAAAGCCATCCATAAAGGAAAAAATCTTGCTCCCGGCACAGTCGTCAATGATTTGATCGATGAAGGGAGTGGGATAATTATCCTTAGGACAGGCTCGATTGATATCACAATAGTAAACATAGACACGAATAGTGCCCTGTTTCTTATCTACAGGAACAATATTAGAGACCCATTCTGTCAATGGAATTGGATAAATGAAACCAACTTTAATAAGCTTTTCCACTTCGGCCTTAATGGCATAAACTTTCCTAGGATGCATTGGATGAAGAGATTGACGAACAGGTTTCGAACCTGGGTAAGTAGGAATTTCATGTACCACAATGCTAGGATCAATACTGGGCATTTCTTCGTAGGACCATGCAAAGACATCACAGAATTCACGAAAAAGGCTAGTATAAACTTGCACTTCATCCGAAGAGCAAGTAACCCCAATATGGATGTTCTCGGCGATTCCCAGTTTAATGGAAATGTTGATAGGCATCGTCTAAGTGATGTTACTGAAGTTACCTTCCGAAAAAACCTCATGGACCTAAATAGGTGTTTAAAGCGGAGGAGAAGGAACCTGAGAGGAAAAACGCTCAAGAAAGGTGTACATGGCCCCGAGCCTTGGTAAAAATGAGGAACGATGATGACCATCATCCCACGGCAGATCGTCGAGAGACAGGGTTTCCACGATAGCCTCACCAGAAGGAAACACTTCTTTCAAAGGATCCAGTGAATCAAAATCACCAAGCCAAGGATATTAAGAATAGATGTGAAGGGTTACGCTCGAAGGAGCAGAATCAAAATCAAAATCCGATGCGGCAATGAGTTCACAATAATAAATTTCAATCAGACTCAAAGGTATCAAATTGTCGAATGAATCGATTTGTTCAGGAGAAAGGATAACCCAGGGGTAATCGGTGCGAGAAATCATATTGACCTGAACAATATTTTGTGGTGGAAGATGAAAAACACCCATGAGGGCAGGATCCTTGAAAAGGTCTGGCCCGACACTCTCGTAAGGAGTAGGAATCTTGTTGATGTATAGAACGCTGTTCTCAGAAGAAGAAGTGAAAAAAAACAATTGATCAATAGTAATAATCTTTCCTTCGTGCGGAAACTTCAAAACACGAAAGAGAGTGCATGGAACGCACAACATGGCGTGAGTCCAATTGCGACTGAGGAGAAGATTATAATTGAGTTTTGCATCGATGAATTTGACCTTGACATTGACCGTCTTCCCTTCTAATGTGATTGGTAAACTAGCGAGAACACCTAGAGGTTTTGATTCTCTTCCATCAAATTGTTCGAGGGCATTGGGTGATGAAGTAAGAGCAGGAGAACCAATGAATTTCCAAAAAGTAGATGACATAACACAAGTAAATGCACCCTCATCCATGATAGCCTGGTGAATATTCAAACCATTAATACCAACTTGAATTATAAGTGCAATTTGGTGTGGGAGTCGTGAGACGAAATTCTATAAATCGAAAGCGAGCAAACTAGTATCGGCAGGAACAATCCCTCCTATCGCAGATAGAAAATATTTCCATTGCGATGGACAACTCTAAAGTACTTCTAACGTAGACATTGCGGACGGTGCTTGAGCCAAATCTTCAAAAATACTGTAATGCTGACCGACGCGGGCGTTGGGATTGTACGAAGACTTACGGAGCTCACCTTTGGAAGGTAGTCGCACAACGGATTCGGTGTTATGCCGTTCAATCTCAAGAGAACCAGAAATAGGAGGGGGAGGAGGACCATCAATGATCTCTTTCCCTGCTGCCTGACGCGAACCAAAATAATCTTTTGATTGAGTAGCAATATAAATGGGTGCAGAACCGTTCATCATGAACACTTGCAAACCAGATGGAGCAGAGGATTGAGGATGCTCTACCATCTGAGTCTGCTGAGGAAGGGTTCTTTAAGAATGACCAGAGCTCCTTGGGTTCCTTTGAGCAATCAACTCACTTTAGACTGTCGAGGAAAGTCCTTGGTGAAGTGCTCTTCATCACAAATCAAACAAGGATACTTCGGTTTATGTTGAGAACTATCAGCAGAACGAGGTTTTGGAGAATCCCATTTTGGGGTATCGGCTTTAGCCTTACCTTTACCCTTCTTCTTACCTTTAGAAGTGTTATCCTTAGGATTGGCCTGAACAAAATTCACTTCTGTGGGTGTACTGAAATTCAAATTTGACTGAGGAGCTACATTATTGGAAGAAGTAGACTTCTGCTTCCCAGAGTTGGATGAAGAAGACTTCTGAGAAGTCTGCGATACAGAACCAATAATACCATCAACGGATGGAGTCGCTGGCAGTTTATAAGTTCCAGGTCGAGGAGCATCATGCAAGATATCATATAAAGCACCCGACTGAGAGTACACAAGATCAAGGTACTAGGCGTAAGTAATGGCTTCTTCCTTGGTTAAACATTCCCCCATAGCTATGTCATGGAAATCTGATTGACAAAGGAGGTAGTGAACCAATCAGTCAAAAGCTGATCAGGTATCTCAAATTTTATCATGCAACAACGATGCCGCCACTCATGAATATGATCTGCGATATGAGTAGCTCGGTCCTGTTTCAATGAAGTGAGGAGGTGCGTCCCAGTCTCATAGCGGATCGGTAACTAAAAATGTGTAAGGAACGCCATGGCTAAAGAATTAAAATCTTGGAAAACTCCACGAGACAGCTCAATGTACCACTTTGCAGCAGCACTAGTAAGAGTTCGCTGGAAAAGATGAAGATGAATAGAATCGTCAACCCAAGAATTAGAAGAACACCAGAAGTGGTATGTCATAACATGCATTTGGGGGTCTTCACGAGGTTTACCCTCAAATTTAGGAAAATCACCAAGAATCTTGGTTGGAATCGGAGGCCAATATGGATTATGAAGAATAGGATCATTCGTCAACTTCGACACATCGGGTAATTCTAACGTAGCAAGAAACGATAATTGAGTGTTAAAAGTCATCAAAGGTCTTTGATAAGGACCTGTCTGTACATTCCACCCAGTCCGAGCAGGATTATGTCCCCATACATTCTGTTCTGAAGAATTTGGATCATAGGGATTAGAAATAGGATAATTCGGTTGATACGGGGGTTGAGGATCATGATATTGAGTTGAAGGAAACCACTGAGGTCCTTGCTGAGTAGCATAAGGATTTTGCTGCGGAATGTAAGCATGACTTTGAGGTTACTGATACACAGGTTGATATTGAGGTTGATGGTATGCTGGTTGATATTGAGGTTGCTGGTACACTAGTTGATTTTGAGGGTACGGAATCTGGGGTGCGATGCATACCAGTTGATGTGAAGCTTGAGGGTAATAAGCACCCTGCGGTTGCGCAGGTTGACCTTGTGGAGCAGGTTGAGCAGGCTGCTGGGTAGGGTAAATAGGTAAAACTGGCTGCAAAGATGAAGGAATCTGCTGGTGGGCAGGTTGCAACGACTGCTGAGTTGGTTGAACCAGTTGTTGCAATGGTTGTCCCTGTGGACCAAAAGCAAGGCCCTGCTGAGCTGAAGGTTGTCCCTAAGAGGGTTGTCCTTGTAAGCTAGAGGGTTGCATAGGAAAAGTAGGTCCCAAATTAGTAGCCGAATGATAACGATCATAACTAGCCTGTTAAGGATCATAAATGGCCTGATAAGGATCTATAGGAGGCATATAAACTGGATTCCCACGGTCATCATAATGATGCGGATATTCATATATGGGAGTACCAACAACATCATAGTGATGAGAACGAGGATTTCTAGGAGGTGGGGGCTGTTGAGAACCCTGATAAATCTGCCGAACAGCTAACAGATATTCTTCAAAAGTGAGACCCCCAGGAATCATAGGAGTAGTGGAAACTGAACTAGAAGCCACACAGAATGTAGGTTGGACTAGAACAGATGTAATAGTAACCGAAAGATTTGATGTCGAGGGTAACTTTACTGACGAAGATTGGACCGAACTCTGAGGAGGAGTTACTGTGCTGGATTGTGCAATGGACGCAACACCAAACATAATTTGACTCAGAGACCTATAGCCAGTCGGAAGTGACACCGAAGGCGGAGAAGATTGGACAGAGGCATGAGAAAGATCTTCAGGAAAGAGTTGATATTCTCTTGTGGATACAGGCATTTTTTCATTGCCAATAGGACTAGAAGAATCCATATATGAGTCTTCCGTAAGATCTTCAAAAGACTACGGGGACTAGGAGGTACCACAACAGCAACAAAAGGAAATCCTGATGTAAGAGGAAGAAATTCCCCTTCTTCCCAAAAACTAGACCAAGAACTTGAAGGAGGCCAATTGAACTCATCTGGCTCGTCAAGCGGAGATTGAGTAGCAAGGGGTTAGATAGATGGTAGAATAGGCTGCGAAAACTCGACATACCTAGTGGATTGAGGGGTTTCGAAAGAAACATCTGGAAATGAACCACCACTAGGAGGCAATGAAGATGAAGAAACTGGAGGTTCTGCCACTTTGACTCTAGATCAGAATAGAAAGGAAAAGAGATAACCAATTGAAAGTGCCAAAATCAAGAACCAAGGAAATAAATTAGACCAAGTAAAAAACTTTAATGGGCGTGTAATCATAGGTGATTAATTTTATAACACTGGAACCAAAATCTGTTGTTTCATGTTTTAAGAGTCAAGAAACAGACAAAAGATGTCTCTAGTCACTTTCCATTTGAAACGAGTGTGAAAGGACAAGTGCTCGATGATCTATTCTCTTATTTAAAGAGTCATGAAAAGATCAAAATGACTTCTTAGGAATTCTAAGCAAGAGGGTGTACCACATTTCCGTGAACTGCCATATACACCTTGGTGATCAAATGAAACAGAAATGACCAAGGAATTGATGTACGTGCAGGTAGTATTCCCGAATGCTATGTTCGGTGTATCACGATTACCAAGTGGTAGACTTGGCTTCTTATGGATAAAGGATTGCAACCTAGAGGGGTCTCCCTTTATATACGCGACGATATGGGGAGCACAAGTTCGTACTAGTGTTGTCTGAAGCTGAAAGGCGAGCGACATCTACTAGGTTTTAAGACGCCGGAACACGTCTCAAGCCTAGACCACTAGAAATGTTTCGTTAGGTTCCAATGTTGCCTTAGGTTCATGAGTAAATTTTAAAATTAATCTTGAATTATGTCTCAATTCCAGGCCCTTTTGAATGTGGAGCTCAACTTCCTAAATGCAAGTTATATGAAAATGAATATCATTTCAATTCAATGAATGCTAGCTAGAATAAGGACAAAAATCTTTTAAGCAAGCAAGCAAGAAAAATATTTGAAGAAACTTCTAATGCTCTTAATGCAATCAAGCGAAAATGAAATTCCTTCCTAGATTGAGAAATGCTAGTTTATCCAAAGGAGCCTTTCATTTTCAATGCAAGAAAAGAGTGCAAAGAAATTTTTTTTTTTTTTTTCAATGAAATGAAGCACACATTGTACTAATTCAATGGAAAACAAAATAAACACTAGTTTGAGTTTTGCTAATGTAAAATTGTAAAATTGAATGACTCAACCAAAGTGAAACAGACACAAAACATGCAAGCTAATGGAACAAGCTTTCAAACGAGAAAGAGAGTTCTCAAAACGATCCAAACAAGCAAAGCAATCGATGCTCAAAGGGTTGAAGAAGAAGGAATAATCGAAAAAAAGAAAATACCATTCAATCAACAAAACAAAAGGATCAATAAAACTCAGTATAAAAACCCAAAACGAAACTGACAACAATCAAAGAGACTCGTTCTCGAACAGAAGGTTTGGTGTGCAAGAACACCTAGTAACCCTAAAGTCTTAACTGACACTGATAAAAAAACAGACAAACGACTGAGGGAAACAAGTATTCAGTAGTCTACACAGTCTCCAAAGGCATAAACACACTAAAAAATAACCTATAGGCAAGAAAAAATGATTAAAAAATGCATTAGGGGGGTCAATCCAAAACCTACATGGATGGGCGTGACTGCAAGGCTGTAATTCGCGCCATACAAAGGTTGGTGCAAGTGATAAAAGAGAAACATGCACTAATCGGTGCGACTGTCTAGACAAAAAATGCGCCAAGCTGAAAACCTATGGACAAAGAGGAAAAACCCTAACCTAGTGAGCAAAAGTCAACCTTGTGTCTCTGGAGCTGAATAGAGAATGGAAACTCAGCAAACAAACCAAAAAAAAGATAGATAACTAAACCAAGAATGGAAACCGACCCAATAGGATGACACGACAAACTCGCACTAATCCCAAGCAGAGTCGCCAATTTGTTATGAAGGTAAATCCTCTCTACGGACAGAGATGATCCCTCTAGCCCTAGGGTGGGTCTAGTAACAAAAAGATACGCTAAAGTGTTGCTTCCTAGTTAATGAATGAACAAAAGACATGGTAGATTGACCTACCTTGAATCCAACGTTGTCGATGTTGCATAAAGAGTAGTGGTATCTTGCTCCTACCTTGACAAGTCACGATCCGTTCGCTGTCATGCCCAGATACCTGCACATAAGACAAATAAAAATAACAACATATAGCAGCGTAGTTTCACTCACAACTATTAGCTAGTCAAAGAGGGCTAAACATATCATATCAAATAAACATCATAACACAATAGTGGAACCAAACAGTAGTAATGTATATTAATGAGTAGAAGGAAGAGTAAAACCGATGCTTTAACGTCGTGATCTCCTCCGGTGGGGTTCAGACAAAACGCGTCTCAACCGTCGGTCAGTAAATTTGGACTCAAGCTCTCTTAGAATTCATCGACTCGAGCTCTCTCAATACTATATTTCTTAATCTATCTCCTCTAGCAGCTTAGCTATAGTATAATTCTCTAGTTCAACTATTCAACCATTTTTCTATAATGTGTTCAGCTAGCTTCTACCAAAGGAGATAGTTTCTTATATAGAGGGAAAAAAAGGATGTTGGGATCCCTACAAAGGTGGGAGGGAGTCATATCCTTTAGGAGAGTTCCAAGGGAGGTGGAAACTACTAACTAAAGGAAGGAGTCCGTGGTTGTTTCAGTTCAACCACTCTCGATGACTCATCCCCGAGGTGGTTGAAATGGAACCTCTGCCTATATTTTTAAAAAACATTCCATAAAACGCTTGGTGCAGGTGTCTAACTGGCACAGAGCGCCAAGTGGTGCGGGCTCAATGTTAAATTTCCAGGTCAGCGCGAGGATGTAACGAGCTACTCCCGCAAAGGAAAAAATAGGGATTTTCACAGCTCTGCGTAGGGAAATGTCAACAAGAATAATGTTGCTTTCATCAAAAGGGATGCAAGGATGGTATTTGCAAAGCATGACATTGCGTATTGGTCATGGAAACGACCCTCCAATGTGTGAGTTGGGGATTGCAGGGATAGTGACAAAATGTTTTGTAACAGCTAGTACCGACTGGCTTGAGGTGCGGGTCTGACACTATATTTAGGATCAAGTTGGGGGACCAACTCTGTCGACTCCTTGTGGAGGAGGGAGTTAGGATGACCAATATCAGAGAGATACAAGCCGATGATAGGTTGAAAATGATATGGAGATGCATGCCACGTGATATGTTGACCCTGATGTGGCATGCCGTTGGAGCTACCAGCTTAGTGGTGGGTTTGAGGAGGGTCGTTCGACATAGGCATGTTTGAGATGTAGTACATTGACAGTCAAGTAGCGACGCATCATCTGATGATCACAATCAAGGGAGTGATCATCGTTCACCTCATGCTAGAGATGAGAAGCTAGCAACATCGACCAACCGTCATGATCATGAGCAGGCTAGACCATCCACGTCGAGTCATCATGAGCAGCGTGTAGCATCCAGTAGTCATGATAATGAGAAGGATTGAACATCCAAGTCAAGTCATCATGAGCAACCTACAACATCCAAAAGTCATGATCATGAGCAGGCTGGACCATCCACGTCGAGTAATCAAGAGCAGGAACTTGATCCTGATCAGCATGAGGCACCTCCATATCAGCAGGCACATGATGATCGACATCTATTTGAGCTTGTCGAGGTTGCACCGTTGACTGAGCAGGCCTCAAATAGTACTAATATTGATGTACCACCAGCTGATATTATTTTTTTTAACAAAGTCAGTTACTAATTATACTCTAAAAAAGTGGGGATTGAAGTCCCTATTACATTCGAGTAGTGAAGTAGAATGAAAAGGAGGGGTGATGTCGCAAAAAACGAACCTCCTACATGCTGACTATTGCTACTATGCTGCATATCCGATTCTTTATAAATCCTAACAAAATGAAATAACATAACTACAAACTTAAAATACATGATATTAGATGTGATAAATGGAGGAATGGAGACTAGTCCCTACTGCCTTGTCAGACATTTGAATGTTTGTGGTGTCGTGGTTGTTGTCCGGGTTGGAATTGGGAACATTGTTGGAGCTTGAAATTTGAACATTTCGCTTGTCCACCATGTAGCACAAGATCTCCAGGTATTCTTAAATGTGAGCACAACGATTGTTAGCTCTCCTCAGCTACTCCGTGAGGGATTGTGCTTGGTGTTGGGGGAAGCTGGTGTTCACTTGGTGTTTTTCCTGCAATATCTTTAACTATGCTTTTATCAAATCCATATTTTCTTGCAGATTAGAACAGTGGAAGAAGTTATCGTTCCTCATATTGGCTGAAGGTTGGAAGGACAATATCACATTCGAGGAAGGATGGATTCGAGGAGGCATAAAGGGCACTGTTTGACAATGAGGATTGGGAGACCAGGGATCATGGGACAGAGTGCTATGGGGAAGAAGAGAGGCTAAATGAGCGCTACGCAACTGATGATCTATGAAGGAGAAGGAATCAAGATGAATAGGAGAGGGAGAATGGATTCGAGGAGGCAGATAGGCATTGTTAGACATCGATTTGGATCCTAGGGATCATGAAACAGAGAGAAATGAACAATGCATAGGTGGTGGTCTGCAAAGGAGGGAGAAGCATAATAAATAGGAGAGGAGGGAATGGAAGGCTGGCTGGGGATGAGGGGAGGGCGGGAACCCCAGGGGGATAGGTTCACGAGAAAATTACAGAGGAGATAATAGTCACGAAAAACCTGCAAGAACAAAATCCGGGAGGCACAAAAGATCACGAAGTGGGGAAAATTCATGGAATAGGGGAGTAGGTGGTGCTATCTTGGGAAAAGATTTGACTAGTGGGTCTGTGGCATGCTTTGTTGTCCAGTGAGTCAGATTTTTTGTTGTTAGACCTGAGGATGTGATATAAAGTAAGACCTATGATTTCCTTACTCAAATTTTGGCACCTTTTGATCAGTATACTAAGGACGATGTTGTGAGACAAAGCTGAGTTCAACATCATGTTGATGACTATTGCTGAGTCCCTGAAAATCATAGCCTTTTGGGATCTTTAATATTTTTATAATTTGAAGGCCTTGTAGTAAGCCGAATGCTTCTTCTCTATTATTTGAAAATTGAACCAATCCCCATTCAAAGATGGCAACGTTGCTGCCTTTCTCATCCACAATGTGGCCTCCAGCTCCTGTTATTCCAGGATTTTCCTTTGAGGCTCTGTCGAAGAAGAGTATGGGCCTTTTGATTCCATCAATCCATTCGATGAACTCCTTTTCTTTAAGTCTAATCTTCTACTGATCCTTGTGAAAAGGTTGAAGAGAAAGAGGTTTGTTACACTTTGGGAGTGTGTCGAAAACTCTTCGAAGGAGAAGTCTTTCCTCAACCTGCAAATCATTGAAGTTGAGTTGAGTGTTGTTTTTTTCTAGGATGGTCTCGACTGGAAGGCTCCAGGCCTTGATTTTCACTTTTCTAATGCAAGGTTTATGATCTTGGAAGGTGGCTTTGTTCCTCATAAGCCAAATTTTCCAGAGGAGGACATATGGAAGAGTGTCCCAGAATATTTTGGCAACATTCTTCCTATTTTTCCCCCAGGGGTAGATTTTTTCCAATTGGAAATCAGATCCGAAACTAAGGTGTTTGTACCCATCTCAACTTGAAAGGGATCCGAGAGAGTGTGCCAATGGTTTTTACCAAAAGAAATTTCTATGAAGAGGTGATGAGTTGTCTCCTTTTCCATGGAGAATAGGGGGCATCTAGAGGCTCCCTGTATGCCTCTTTTTTTTCAGAATGTCCGCTATCAAAATATTCCCCTTTACCAGGGTTTAGATGAAGATTTTGATCTTTGGGAGAGATTTAGATTTATAGACTTGCTTCCAGATTTCCCACGGAGGATTAGGGAATTTCTCATTGTGAAGAGGCTCATATCCTGCTTTTAAGGTGTAAGCAGACCCAGAGGGGTCCCATCTATAGCTATCTTCTTTATTTTTTGCAAGAGGGGGAGCTATGTGGAGCAGTCCCTCAAGATTAGCTTTGTTATTGTGGAGGTGGCGGGGGGGGGGGGGGGGGGGTATTTGGAAACATCCAACCCATCCAATTGCTATTATTGTCTTCCCAACTGGAAATTTGATCCAGGGTGTTAATCCCATGCTCTCGAAGATGCATCTGAATGCGAAGAGTGCTTAGATTATTTTTTTTTGGTAATTGAGGCTAAACTATATTAATTCGAAAATAGAACAATACATATGCTACAGGCTGAGTTGGTAAGCTGCACTTAACCAATCCCAAATTTTTTTGCGCAAGTATGGGGCTTCCTCCGTGGAGGAAACCAACCCAGAAAAAACATGAAACAAAAAATTACAAAGTGTGTCGTAGCACTAGTGAAAATAGAAGTTCTGTGATAATAACAAGAATGAAAAAAAACTAATAAAAGCTGAGCTACAATGCAGTCATGAGTCTTCTACATCATCATCGCTCCCTGAATCTTCCTCCATGATGGGATAGGGGTATGCCTACGTAGATATTTCCTCTTTAGCATTGGGTTGACGCGGAGGCTAGGAGACAGGTGCACATAGGATGGGAGCCACCGGGTACTCGGCATCTGGGACTCGCATCCAGGTGCCTTCCGAGTCCATTATCCAAACATCTGTGTCATCCCCATCATCTTCCTATGCCAGAAGAGGCTCAATATTGTGGGGCAAGGGGTGATCCTGGTGCGCAATGGTGGACTTCCTTGGTCTGATTTTGCCTCTATGCATTACATGAGTGGGGGCCTCCTCCTCCTGGTCCTGTTCGAGGCTCTCGAGAGCCTCTCTAACGTGACTGCCTGAGGAGGAGCCTTCAATGGATTCCTAGAGATTATCTAGCCTTCGGTGCTAATGACCAGGAGCACACCTCTCTAGCCTCCTTTGATGGTTCTTTGGTGAAGTCTAGGTACCATGGTCAAATGAAGCAGAAGATTGATAGGGGTTTGAGAGGAAGGGAGGAGCAGCTCTGACTCGAGATGGGAGGTGTGCAACAAGGTGCTAGTGGATAGGGAGGTATGCTAAAGGGGAATGTGCAGCAGGGAGTGTGGGATAATGGGAGCACCCAGGCTGATGAAACTAGCAAGGCAGGTGGAGCTGAGGTGAGACGCGTAATCAGGGGGGTGCGTAGCCCAGGGGACTCTACGCAGCATAGCACTAGGGGGAGGCTACATGACAGACTGGGCACACAGGAGGGCTGGAACTGAAACAACAAAAATACCAAAAGGAGCCAAATGTGAGTCACTTTGTGTTGTAGGTCCTTCCCTTTAATAGGCATGTGACACATGCGAAGTTGTTGAGCATTATTATGCCTCGCTCATAGCTGCATGCTGTAATTGTTTTCATGAGTAGGCATGTGTGTAGAGTTATGGCCAAACGTCATATCCGTCTAGGAGATCATTCAAAATATTGCAGCAGTGAGGTGCCCCGAAGGGGATGTTGTTGTCTTAACATGTCTTCATTATGCCCGATCTTTGTAATCTCTTGCGAATGATTGCAAGGGTGTGGTTCCACATCAAGTGAAGGCCTGCGCTGCAGATCTTCATCATCTCGAACGTGGGAGAGGTTGTTTTCATGCGTACTTCTACTATCACCCACATACGGGGAGAGAAGATATTTTTAAATAATATTTTGGCATTCTCTTCTTAAAGAATCATCCTCAACCTGAGTGAGATTGGAATAATGCAACTCTTTGTGACTTTCCACGCCCTTGTTTGCAAGGAGATCCGCAACAAAGTTTACTTTCTTGCGCACATGGTGAAAATTTATTGCCTTGTGATTATGTATCAGTTGTTCCAAAAGTTTGAGCATGTTGGCAAGCCTCCAGCTGGTGGATACCTTTGTGGAGGCAGAGCCATGGAGAAATATTCTAGCCACCAGAGTAATAATTTGCGAATATCCTTCAATTTCCAGGGGAAAATAGTTAAACTCAATTTCTCTGGAGATGCCCTGAATGAGTCCCTCGAGCTCTACAGAGTTTTTGTTGTCCCATCCCATATCACCATAGTAGATCAGAAGGGGCTCGCCCTGGGAGTTCCTGAAGATACCTTTGAATCCTGCATTTTCGAGGTTGCCTTTGGAGGCGCCATCGAAGTTACATATGAAGAAGCCATTTGGGGGTGGATTCCATTTTTCAGGAGCGGTGGTTCTTCCTGGGTTCCTTGGGGGGATGTCCAGGGGGGTATTTATGCTCATATGCCAGTTTCTCCATATGTTACGCTCCACAGTAGAGGTGGGGAGATCCTCCTTACTCCAGGGAGTAATGGAAAGGGTTTTGGTGAGGTTGATGTGTATCCTTGCCCAGATTTTCTCTTGATTGGATACCCTGTATTTAAAGATTTGACTGTTCCTTTCTTTCCATATGTTCCAGATCAGGAGACCTGGAATTATCTGCTAGAGTCTATTCAAAGGTTGCTGGAGTATGGGTTTTCCATCCACCTGTTGATGGTGTTGATGATGTTTCCCTTTTTTCTATTGGTGCATCTACAAAGGATTTTTTTCTGTCCCACAGGGTGTTGGAAGTAGGGCATAGGTCCAACATGTGGTCGATGGTTTCAAAATTCTCCTGGCATAGAGGGCATCTTAAGGTTCCTACAAACCATCACTTCAATAGATTCTCCCATGTGAGAATGCATCATTTGCTGAGCAGCCATAAAAATGTGGCTAATTTGGGCCAGAGCTTGGCAGACCATATCTTATTCCAAATGAGATTGGATGGATCTGGGTTCTACTGTTGTAAGAGGTTGTAGGATTCCTTGGTGGAGTAGTTTCCACTTGGCGTGTGACCCCATCTAAGGATATTAGGTATGGTTGGGCTCTGATTTTTATTTTAGTTATTAGCTCCTCCCTAATGTCTGTGTGATTTTCATTGTTCCAGTCTTCTTTCCATCTGTCGGTGTGAATCTAGTTCATGTATCCCCGAGTTGTGTTATTGGTATAGAAATCCTGTACACACTTCCGCTACCTTGCCTGTAATGCTGTGCTCCACAGGGGTCTGGGAAAGATGGAGGATAGACTAGGCAGTTGCTGCCATGAGTCCTCCCAAAATATGGCTTGAGTACCACTGCACAACTCCTAGAAGCTGTGGTTTTGAATCAACTGTTTTTGGTTGATGGAAAATTTCCATATTTGAGATCCTCCTGGCTCTATGTTGAATCTAATAAGGTCCTCCTTGGGATAGTTTCTTGCATATTTGGCTGCTCACAGGTTAGCCCAAGGTGTGTGAGGGTTGGAGACTCATTTCCACCAGATACTAGCTCCCATAATATTGTTGCTGTGCTTTGGGTCATGCAACCCTAGCCCCCCATGACCTTTTGGCATGCATACTTCTTTCCAGTTTACTAATTCCCATTTATTTTTCTATTTGGTTCCTCCCCATAGGAAATTCATTTTTAGTTTAGGCATAGCCTTGAGGAACCATTTGGGCACTATGAGTATAGAGAAGAGGTAGATGGGGAGAGACTGAAGAACTGCTTTGATGAGAACCATGCGGCCCGATATATTGAGAGAGCGATGGGTCTAGTTGGATAGCCTGGTTTCCATTTTGTCCAGCAACGCTCGCCATGAAGAATGATTAATGGCAGTGGCTATGAGAGGGATCACCACGGTATTTGGAGGGCAATGAGGCTATGGAGAAGCCCAGAATGCGCGCAATATTGCACCGAGTGATAGGGGGAGTGTGGAAGAAGAAGAGTTGAGATTTGTCAGGGTTGACCTCTATGCTAGAAGCTTCAGAGAAACACTCTAGTAGTGATTTGAGGGAATGAGCTTCCTAGACCGAGGGGTGTCCCATGATCATATTGTCACCCAAAAATTGTTGATGGGAAGTGGGGGGAAGATTGTGAAGAGGTATACCTTGTAGAGTGCCTGAATGGACATATATTTTGAGCAGATGACCCATCCCTTCAGCCATAATGATGAAAGTGAAGGGCAAAATGGGATCTCCTTGTCTGATAACTCATGAGGGATGGAAGGTTGCTGAAGATATACCATTGAACAAGATGGGAAGAAAAGGGGAGGTTATGAGGCTCATGATCCATCTTACCCAAGTGTGGCTGAAGCCAAAGGCTAGGAGGACATGTTTATTTAGTCCCAACTGAGTTTGTCAAAAGCCTTGGATAGATTGATTTTGAGGAGGATACCAGGTTTTTTGGTGGTTTTGATAGAATGAATGACCTCGTGGGTTAAAATGATTCCATCAAGGATTTTCCATCCTTCCACATAGACCGTTTTCTCCAGGGAGATGATTAGGGGAATGAGCTACTTCAGTTTGTTAGCAATAACTTTGGAAATTATCTTATAAATGACATTGCATAGTGCCATGGGCCTATACATACTTGGCATAGAAACATTGTCTTCTTTTGGTATGAGAGTGAGGAAGGTGGCATTGACAGCTGGAAGAAGCCAGTGAGTGGTGCACGATTCCTCAATGACACCCCAAACCTCTTCTTTGATGGTTTCCCAAAATAAGTGGAAGAAGTTGGTGGTGAATCCGTCAGGGCCTAGAGCTTTCCCTTCCTTTAGATGAAAGTCTACTTGTTCCACCTCAGCAAGAGTGGCAACTTTAGAGGCATCCGATTGTGTTCTTTCGTAACTAGTTTAGGTATATGCTGGGTGATTTTTCCTATTGCCTCATGCCTCTTATGATTGGGTTCTTGGAGTATGTCCTCGAAGTGGTTGCACATCTCCTCTGTGATGTCGTCTTGCTTTTCCAAGCATTCTCCATTTTTATTTTTGAGATCTGTGATTCTATAATACATCCTGTGTTGAATGGTGGAGAAATGGAAAAACTTTGTGTTTCATTCGCCATCTTTGAGCCAACAGTTCCTAGATTTTTGTTTCCATAGGATCTCTTCCTGGCTTCTTCTCTCTTCCATCTAGGTTGTTAATATTTTCTCTTGGTTCTCTGAATTTGCGGAGCGGCCTTCTGTGATGATTGTTTGTTGAAGCTTCTTCATTTTCTCTTCTAGCTCTCTTTGATCTTTGAAGGTATTGCCGAAGGTGGTTTTGTTCCACACCTTTAGTTTCCCTTTGAGAATTTTCAGATTTTTCTGGAACTAATGCATTTTTGTTACTTGCAGTGGTGAAAGGGAGGACCACCAATCTTTAGCCATTTCCTTGAATCCTGGATGTCTGAGCCAACAGTGTTCAAAACGGAATGGTTTGGGCACAGGCATGCCTGGTCTTAACCATTGAAGCTGTATCGACCAGTGGTCAGAAACTGCTGCCGGGATAATGATGGCTATAAGATCACCCCCGAGATGTATGAAGTCTTCTGTGATGAGAAATCAGTCCAGTGTGGAGGATATTTGATGGGTACCTCCTCTTCTATTGTTCCAAGTGAAGATGCCATTGGAAGTTTGTAGATCTATGAGGTGTTTGTCTTGGATGAAGTTCTTGAATCCATTGCTGTCCATGTCTAGATGTTGCCTTCCTCCCTTTTTTTCTTATAGATTGGTTATCATATTGAAATATCCTCCAAGAAGCCAGAGTGGTAGAGATCTCTGTTTATTCAACTCAACAATGCTATCTAGAAGCTCCATTTTCTGGTGAAGAATCTGGGGAAAGTAGATGTTCGTTAGCAAGCCATGGATAATTGTTCCAATCATGAGAAAGTTGGCCTGAATGAAATGCCTATTGGCATGATAGTTATCTAGGGTGATGATTTGGGGGTTCCAGATGATTTACAGTCCTCCTGAAGCTCCATTGGCATCTACCGCTATTGTTTTGTATCCTTTCCACATCTTTTTGAAGATTGTTTCTAGAGTGGAGTTGGAGCATTTGGTTTCTTGCATGTAGAAAATTGTAGAGTGTTCCTCAGTGATTCTTTTCTTGATGATCCTATGCTTGATGGGGCTGTTGAGCCCTCTGATGTTCCATGAGATGACATTCATTGAGGGGGGTTGGTAGAGTAGGCGTAGAATCATGTTAACTTGGGGAATCTCCCAGATTCTACTATTTCTTTGCCCATTTCTATTGTTCTTTGTAGCATTGTTTTCCATCCTCTTTTGCGGGATTCTTCCATGAAGTATTTTGTATTCATGAGCATACCACCCTGAATTCCCAGAGAGGGGAGAAGTTGTTCTCGGGTGAGGATTTATTCCAGCTTCTAAATCTTCTGCTCAGATATTGAGTGAAAGTCCTTCTTATTGCATGCATCCTCTAAACCTATGAGATCCAGGCCCTCAAGGTTAATGCTCTCTGGCTCTTCCTCCATGGCTTCTGGGATTGGATCCAGCACCTATCCTTTTCCCTTCGATGCAGAGTTGTCCCCTGCGAGGATAGGATATAGAGTGCTTAGACTGTTAAAAATATGAGGATTGCCCATTATTTTTTCATCCCAAATGTTTATGCTGCATCCTCCATGTGGAACTTTGGAGGTCTTGTTGTAAAGAAAGAAGATGAATTTTTTGCAAAGAGCCTAGATACGAGAGCAAGGCCTACTTGGGATAAGTTGATCTAAAAGGTTTTGCCTTGAAGTAGAGAGATACTTCCTTTCCAGCACTCGCTTCCACCATGTTTTCTTCCCAGTAATTAAGCACCACACTATTTTCCCTCCAAAGGTAACATTCAACAGTTTGGGTATGCAAATATCAAGACCACCATTTTCATGCTTTTGAGTTACCTGTCTCCATTTGACCAAATTGAACTTATTTTTCTCACTTTTCCACATTGCCATAAAAATTGTCTTAAAATTGATTCCGTTTTATGTTGGATACTAATAGGATCCTGTAGGAGAGAGAAGTGGTAAAGGGGCAAAACAGAGAGAACATCCTTTAAGAGGACGATGCACCCAACCAGATTGAGCCAAGAGACTCCCCATTGCTGTTTTTTTTTTTTCATGTTATCAATGGTGATACTCCATACCTCTGTTCTTAATGGTCCTATGCTGAAAGGAATCCCTAGGTAGTTAAAATGGTTCCAACTCCATTTGTACGGGACCCCGAAGATTTGGGAAATACTATGTATAGTGTTCATAGTTACATTCCATCCGCAAATGCAAGTTTTATGGTAATTGATCAGACCTCCAGAATAGTGCAATAATTTGTCAAGAAACATTTTAAATCTACTGGCTATTATTCTAGTAGTTCCTCCCATCAGTCGGGTGTCATCAGAAAATTGAGAATGGTTCATGTTTTTGACCCCATTGCTAAATTTTGTACCTGTGATTAATCCAACGCTGCAATTTTAGTATAATGCCTGAATGAAAGATTCTGCCATGAGAATGAAGAGGAAGGGGGATAAGGGACAACCTTTTCTTAAGCCTCTAGTGGATTGGAAATACTGTCCAGGTCTTCCATTGACCAGAGGGGAGATCCAGGGGTTGGATATGCAGGCTTGAATGAGAGATATTAATTCTTCATCGAAGCCCATTTTATTTAAGATAGAGAGGAGGAAGGAGTGCCTCACTCTGTTGAAGGCATTAGCAAGATCTAGTTTTAGAACAAATCCCTTCTCCGATCTCATCATGCTAGAGTGAATGGCTTCTTGGACCAGTAATATGGAGTCAGTGATTTTCCTATTTGATATGAATCTGCCTTGATTTTCAGAGATAATATTGGGGGAGGAATATTTTGATGTAGGTGGTGAGGAATTTGATAATTATTTGGTATGAGGAGTTGCAAAGGGATATAGGCTTAAATATGGAGAAGGTGGATGAACGGTTCTCTTTAGGGATGAGGGCAAGAAATGTTGAGTTTGTGAAGCCCCCAATATTTTTTTTTCTTTGAGCTCATCAGATCATTTTGATGAGGTATTCTTTAATGAATTCACAGAAGGTTTGATAGAAGTTGATGGAGAATCCATCTAGGCCTGATGCTATATTAGGATGGAGGGTCCATATTGCCTTGATAATTTCATCCTCTTCGATATCCTTGGTTAGGGAGGTGTTTATCTCTTCCGTAATCATCTTAGGAGTGTGTACCAAGAAATCAATGTACCCCTCTGCCTCCATAGTTTTAGTTAGGAGGATTTTATAATGGTGATGGGCTGCTAATTTTATTGCATCTTGCTCAGTGTACATGTTACCTTCTTCATCAGATATGGATGTAATAATGTTTCTCGATATCCTGACATTGCCTTGCTTGTGAAAGAAGGAGGTATTTTTATCCCCAGCCTGAAGCTAGAGATTCCTGGATTTAAGTCTCCATTTTTTCTTCTTCCTTTCTATTTGTGTTATATAAAGCCCAATGCAGTTCTTTTTCCCGCTCATGCTTTTCTTTGGTCACACCTTGGATATCTATATATTTTTGAACTGATTCTAACTTTCTCTTAGTATCTTGCTTAACTGTTTCCAGTTCTCTATAATAGTCTTTTGTCTAGCCTTTGAGAGTAGAGCACACAAGCTTCAATTTTGTCTCCCATATGTGCATTGGAGATCCCTCAGCATGCTGCTAACAATTGCTTTCCACAATGAATCTTGCCTCAGGGGAGTCACTCCATAGAGGGTTGTAGCGGAAGGGAAGAGGCCCAAGGGAAGATTTATCATCGAGGACAAGGGTAACAGGATAATGATCCGAGGTCGAGTAGGAAAAAATGGTGGATGTTGCAACACAGAAGTGGGAGATGAGGAAGACAACAACAAAAAAGTGATCAAGTCTTTCCATGATGTTCCCTGGCCCAAGTTTGCAGTTGCTCCATGTAAAACTTCTATTTTGGGGGATGATGTCCACCAAGTCATGTTCCTGTATGATATTCTCCAACTGATCTCTTGCAGGGTCTGGAGTAAAAGTGCCCCCTCTTTTCTCTTTTGTGTGCATAACCAAATTCAGATCCCCTCCAATGATGACATTGTTATTGTCCTCCCCTTCCATATCATATTTGAAAGTGTGCCAACAAAATTCTTTATCTCTATAGTTATTTGGACCATAAATGTTGTAAACCATTATCATTACATCCTCATGGATGTTTTGTAACTTGAATTTTATCCAATCTTGGGCCTTTATAATTGACAGCCGCTTCCATGAGTTTTGGTTCCAATTTGTTGCTATTCCTCCCGAAGCACCTCTGGACTCTACTATTGTGCTTGTGTAGTTTCTGATTATGTTTATGATGTTTCCCATATCTATTTCTCCTTTCTTGGTTTCTTGGAGAAGAACTATTTCGAGTTGTTCCTGTTTAATGAGATCCCTTAGGGCATTATTTTTAGAGGGGTGCCCTAATCCCCTACAGTTCCATGTAAATACTTTCATTATTTCAAGAATGCAAGTTGAGATCCTGTTTTCCCTCCTATTTCATATTGGTTAAAGTCTTTGTTGTTTATCCCTCCAATAAAGGTCTCTATTAGGTGTTGCGTTCCTAGAGAAATTTTTTTCTGAGATGCTTCATCCCTATGGTGTTTAGCTGACTTTCTTCCAGGTTCAATTTTTTTAAAGGTTTCCAAGACTATTCCCAACTCCTTTGCTATGTTTCTAATGATTATCCAAGCAGATGATGGTTCAGCTAAGGATGGAGGACATGATTTGGAAGCAGAGGGATGTGGTAGAGATTCAGAGGGGAAGGTGGGGAGGGAAGGCTGTGGGGGTTCCTCTTCCAAGGAGGCCAAAGAGGTAAAGGGTTTGGAGAAGGTAGGGGGGGGGTTGGGTTTGAAAAGGGTTTAGAGGGGCTTCAGGATGAGTTTGGGTGCTAGGGATAATAGAATTTGAGGATGGATGGGTTGTTGAAGCTCCAACATTTATGGGATTTGGGCTAGACTTCTTCTTTTTTATGACTTCCCATTGTGATTCAGGGTCAATGTTTTTGACCTCTATTTCTTTTGTGCATCTATTAGCAAAATGAACGTATTCGTGGCATACCTTACACTTGAAGGGAAGCTGTTCGTAGTCCAGCTGCTAGATGTGCGTCTAGTTTTCCACCTTCAAATTGATCGCCTCTGGAAGTCCTTTCCCTTAGTCTACGTCTACGTAGATTCTTGCACAATCTTGCATGTTGTCCTTCAGCTAACTTCTGTCGATGAACTTACCAACAACATTCCCAAATGCTCTAACTAAATCACCCCGCCAACAGTGAAGGGGTAGATGTGGAAGATGAACCCACACTGGGAAAACATTAGGAATGTCAAGTTCATGATCGAAGTCTAGTGTCCATTTGTTTAGATAAAGCCCTTTTGTATCCATGAAGTATGGCCCGTTCCTGAAGATCAGATATTTGTCTTCCTTAGTCTCAAACCTACGGGTAAAAAGCCCCTAAACCGAGACATTTCCTTTTATTTTATCCATTGCACTCCACCCATTTCTAGATTATTATTTAAGCCCAGTCCCGTGACCCCACGAGTCTTTTCTCCGAGAGAGAGAAATCCATTTGTGATCATAGGCCAGTGAGACTTCTTGGATCCCATCCAATTTTTCGACAAAATTGGAGATTATAGGCCTGTAGATGAGGCGGATTCATAGAGCTAATGAGTGCAGTAAATGTTGTAGCATGGTCAGAGCCAACAGATGGACTCCACAGGGGCTGGCTGATCAAGCAACAACAGTTCATATATGTGAGAAGCTATGACAACTTTTTCACAAATATCGCACATTTATATTACAAATATATATATATATATATATATATATATATATATATATATATATATATATATATATATAACCATGATATATACTTACTATGTTACAAAATTTAATTTACATGTTGGTGTTCATCGTGATGTGTATATTGTTAGGCCATGTTAGATATGTTCATTTAATGTGCAACTTGTTTATAGATGTGTATGTGATAGCAGTTATTTGACATGAGATGTATATTTGATGTTTGTGTTGTGATGATGTTAAACAATGCTTGTGTTTTATTAGATGATCATGATCACGATGATTAGATGATGTTAGCGAATTTGAATGTGTGTTTTAGTCGAATATGATGTTTCTATGATTGTTATCATGATCGTGATTTTTATTAATTAATTTAATATTAAATGACCATGATATTGATTAAATATTATGTCGTCATTATAATTGTAATTTAAATTTTAATTGTATGTAAAATTGTAAAATTGTATTTGTATTTGTATATAAAAATATCGGTAAATTTTTAATTCGTAATTGTAATATTTAATTTTTGTGAAATGATTGTAATTGCACTTATATATGCAAAATTGTAAAATTTGTAATTGTAATAAAATGTAATTGTAAAATTATAATTATATGTGAAATTGTAAAATTCTAATTCTAATTCTTATTCTATGCAAAATATTTGTAAAATTTAATTGTATTAATTGTATTTTTAATTGTAAAATTGTAATTGTAATTGTATGTAAAATATTTGTAAAATTTTAATTGTATTAATGTGAAATGATTGTAATTGTAATTGTATATATGTAAAATTGTAACATTGTAATTGTATGTAAACTTCTAAAAGTGTAATTGTATGTGAAATTGCAAAATTGTAATTGTATGTAAAATATTTCTAAAATTTTAATTGTATTAATGTGAAATGATTGTAATTGTATGTAAAATTCTAAAATTGTAACTGTAAATATTGTAATTGTAATTTTAATTGTAATTGTATGTAAATTGTAAAGTTGTAATTGTAATTGTATGTAAAATATTTGTAAAATTTTAATTGTATTAATGTGAAATGATTTTATTAAATTTTTCAAATTTGTAAAATTGTAAATTAATTGTCAATTTTGAACCATAACTACAGTAAGTAAAATGTATACCATAAATATTGTTAAATTACCATAATTGTAAAATTGTAAATTTGTATGAATATAAATAATTGTAAAATAATAAATCTAGAATAATATGAATTTTTGTAGCATGATAAAGTTTAGAAAATAATGCAAATAAATTCATGTACTTTAGAATTATCATTATCTTATTATGATCTTACATACCAAAAAAAAAAGAACTTTATATAGTACGCCATTGTTTTCGAGATCAACATAATTGCAAATTATCAAGTGAAATTATTTTAACATTAACACAATGCAAATTACCAATTAATTCAAAATACATATTATAATGTTTCGAAAAAAAGAGTCTTAGCTATAAGGTAATTAAGTCCTCTTCTTTATAAAACCCTATCTTAAAAAGTATACATGATGAAATAACACATGTACCATATCACTCTAGGTTCTCATGATCACCCTCATTATCTTCCAGCTCGCTTGGCATGATAACACTATTGTTCTCAAAAATATGTTTTGATCTGGGGTCATGTCTCAATACGAACCACCAATCTCTATCCAACACGTCTGGGTAAAAAAACACCTGGTTGCAGTGTTTGGGGAAAGCACAGGGATCCTTAGCTTCATCCCACATCTTTCTAGAGTTGATACATATCAACCTACTATCGCGATCTTAATTTAAATTATTCTGATCAAATGTGTCCCACCACTTGCACCTAAAAATAACACATTGGAAAGAAGAGAATTCCACTTCAATGATCTCTTGTATCTTTCTGATGTAACCTAACGTCCCTCGTACTAGGTTTTGATCACGGTGGCTAGATCGACTAGATTGATTGAACTCCATAGTATTGTCTCATGTGTCCATCATCGGCATTTTCTGTGCGAAAATGGTGTCCATATGCCCACATAGATGGGAACAAATGCACCTATAAAAAAGTTAAAAAATCATAGTGTCATGTGTCTTATAATAACCCAACAGTTAAAATATGAAATATAGATATTGTAATTACATTTCAAAGGTGCATTATTAAGTTTAAAATGTACATATATAGATTATTACCGAGTGGGTGCACCCAATCCCTACATTTAGCACATCCTCTTCAACACGCAGGTAATGACTAGTTGCACCGTATTTCTCTTTGACTTGGTCAACAACCCAACTGTTGGGGCATATTTTTGGCATATTTTCTTTTAAATGATCGGGATAAGGAACAATTTTACCATTCAACCATTTGAATTATTTTCTGTCACTATCCCATTTCATCGTCTTTTGTTCATACAATGCGACCCACGGTTCTGTCGCTTCGGAATTGTAAAGAATGAATTTATTGATTGCTTCAATTTCTGCATTCGCTGATGAGATCAAACTGACATATAGTACATATGAGATAAAAATATACATTATATCAAAGTTCAACATGAATATTTAATTTGTGTAAATTTGAAAAATTATAATCTGCTTACTCTTTATCAAGCACCTTTTTCCATTCGTTTGGAGCAGATCCCCTTCTCTTTTGTCTTCATCCCTTTCATCATCCCAAATCAACGCACCTGGTCTGTTGTCGCTTTTCTTGATGTACTCACTAGTGTAATAGAAAGACTCATACGATATGTACCCTTCTGCCATAGACCCCCTTGGGTTTTGCCCTTTTTCGAACAAAACATTTCAATTTCTTCATGTACCTCTCTAAGAAGAACATCCAACGACAAGAAACCACCCCAGCTAATTCAACCTCATCTACTAGGTGGATTAGAAGATGAACCTACAAGTCCATGAAACTCGTCGGCAGTTCCTTCTCAGACATACAAATAATCTCAACTATCTCTTGATGCCACCGTGGAATGCTAGCCACATGAATATCCTTTGATGTGGTCCAATGTAAAAATGTAGATAATTTAGATACAACATGTCCTACGTCTTGGGGGAATTCTTGTTTCACACACCCACGCACGAACAAAGGATAATGACACTGAAAATTTATAAACATGTGCAATAATTTACAAAATTAGTTATGTTTTATGATCCCTGTATGGGATAAAATTTATTAATATAAAATATAATAAAATCATGCCTTTGAAATTATATGTACTCTTAGAAGATTCAAATGGTCATGCGATTTCAACCTCGAAAAATGGTCATCCACGGTGAAGCAGTGTCATAGTGAAGAACTGTATGAAGATGGAACCCTCATACCCAATATAACTTCCTTTTCCAAATAAATATTATCTTTTTTAAAAATACATGGGACATCACCTTCTTTGAAATACCATGAATTAGAGTGAATTCCAGCGCCTACCTATGATCCTGTACTTTCTAATTGTCTTGGCCAATGTTTCTTTTTAGTTTTTGAAGTAATAAGATCTTTCCTAACAACCAATGTGTCACTTTGTTTCGATGATATGTGCCTCCATAAATAATATGAAACATTTTTAAATATATGAATGAGATGTAATAAGTGGGTAATATTAAGATGCTCCCAATATGGGAGATTATAAAAGCTAGATTTCCTTTTCATCCCAAAGGGAAATTTCTCAACATAGGTGTCAAAGAATTTTGGATCATCGAAAATAGGCTCCCCATTTGAATCGAACATTTCTATGAAATCCTTCTCCTTCTCTAAGCTATTCAGCTAGTGTTGTTATTGGAGGCCTTTGGGTTCTCTCTCGTTTACCATTGAAATCGGATGCTGCTCTTCTGTAAGGTTGTTATTCTGGGAGGAATACCTTGGAGCAGTCATACACCGGCTTTCATAGGTCGTTGGACCATCAAGCTTTCAGAGAAGATCCACAACATTTAAATTGAAAATACCCTTTTGTTATAAGACTTGCGAGATTATAGTATACAATATATATATGCATGGCACATTAAATAATATCATGAAGATCATAACAATTACAACGAATTAAATAACTAATATGCGAAATAATATTTTTATGTGTATAAACAAATCAATAAACATGTAATTTACTAGAGAAAACTCATAATCTTGGATAATCATGTGTCATGTAAGCACACATTCCATACAATGTAAAAATCCTCTCTGTTGCGATGGGTCTTGATACATCGTATACATTTATCCCATCCCATAATTCCTTCAATTCAGCTACTAGTGGTTGTAAGTAGACATCCATATTCTTCATTTGTATTCTACTAGGGACTATGAGAGCCAACATACGATTTTCATTTTTCACAGACAACCATGGGGGGATATTGTTATTGATCACTACTATAGGCCAAACATAATAGTTGGTGTTCTGGAGGGAATATGGGCTGACGACATCCATGGCTATGTTGAGTCGTAGACTTCGTACTTCATCCTTGAATTTTTCGGGCCATGTATCCTCTATATGCTTCATGGATATTGAATCTGTTGGGATTCACATAACTCTCAACTCACTTCTATGTGAGGCATGCCATCCCTACAACATAGCTAATTCTCTACAACGAAAGAGCCTTTGAATCCTTGGAATTATAGGCATGTGCCTCAATATCTTAAAAGGAGGACCACATGATTTACCCTTCTTCTTTTTTATATATCATACCTGTCATGCCCACATTTCAGACATATCTCTTTGTCTGCATATTCTCCTCTATATAGAATACAATCATTTGGAAATGCATGATATGGTATGTACTCAACACCCAACATTTTCAAAAATTTCTTTGCCTCTTCACAAGATATTATCACTTAGAAGAACCTTATCTTTGAATAACCTATAGTTGGTGATCATTAACAATATTAAATGTGCATTAATGCTGATATAATTGTTATCGTTCATAACATTGACCATTTGTAATGTTCATTGTGTGATTATATTTCTCAAAATATAAGGGAGGAATTTATGGTAATTTACCTCAAAATTTCTGAGATACATGCATTCAACAAGCCAAAATTTTCTTTCAAGTTGTACAATAACATCGTTTTCCCCAACTGGGTAGACTTTGACTGAACTCCAGGTCCAAAGAGAGGGGTGGTGGAAGCAAATTTAGGGCTTTCGAAAAAGGTGTCAACTATATCAGCATCATCCCATAGCTTATCATCGTTCTGGAATGCATCTAACAACATTGGCTCCATGGCAGTCGTATCCCTTAAAGTAAACATCCATACCAACCTCTATTTGATTTCCTCCATTTCCAGTTTGTGAAGAACAACTATTGTTGTAATCATTCCTAAGTGGTGAATCTGGACACAGTGGGAATTGAATAGGTGGTTGATTCAACCATTCTTGGTATTGTTCCTCTCCAATTTTTTCTCTTAATTCAGCCTTCTCTCGATTTGAAATTGTTGTGGGGTGCAATGGAAGATGGTAGGTAGGTCGCTCATCATCACTAGAATCCTAATAATTTCAAAAAATAATATTTGAACATGATTAGTACAAAATCTATGATATCAATTAGCAAGCACATTGACAATGCATGATTAATTGGTTTGACGTTGAAATAATTACATTCATATACCAAAAAATTATTATTACCATCATTGTCCCAAGATTGTGGCTAGATGATGCAATATTGTTACAATTGGCAGGGTGAAGCGGCTATCCATTTTAATCTACCAAATGCGCCTTGCGGTATACTACTCCTGATAAGAGCTTCCGACGTTTTGGAGATGTTTGAATATTTTGTGCATCTGAACTCAATTCTGAATCTGCATGAACCTGCAAATTTGTATACATTATAAATTTTATTAAGCTGATTGACATGGATAAAAAGAATAAATTCAATTAGATAATGAAAATATAAATAAAATCTGAAGTAAATATTACGTCTCAAGATGGATAGGGAGAACTCCGCGATGGGCTTTGAGAAATATTATGGAATGAGCTGGATTTTGAATAATTTTCCATTCAATATAATTATGATATTTTCTCCGTGCATTTGAGAAAATCAACAATAAATTTTGGTGCCTTAAAAATGGACTTATTGTTATCGGTGCTAATGGAAAGATAACCACACTGGTGCATTTTAGTTACTACACACCAGTGTGGTGTTATTAATTGACGCACCAGAGCCGAATAGCCGTAAATAAAAAAAGCGCAACTATGTTTTTTTAAAGTGAAAAAAAGCGGTAAATTGAAAAATGGGCGGAAAAATATTTTCAAAATTCTAATTTCATAAAACAATTCTTTAAATAGTAAACACTTTTCATTATTTCATTATTTTTGCAAAAAATTCCAGAGAGAGATTTACATGAGACATACCTGGAGGAAGAGAGCAAGAGAGCACTATGGAGCAGCGAAATAATTTCGAACAGAACTATTCAGACAACCAGAATTCCAAAGCTCTGGTGATTCAAACCTCATAGCATAGAATTTCAAACCATTTGGTGATTAAATTTTATTTTATTTTTTACATTTTCTGCATTATTTTTTACGGAATAAGTAAAAAATTTAAATTTACTGTTCATTTTCAGGAAAAAAAAAAAAACATTCTTACGCTAAACCCTTGATTCTTTTTATTTCTCCCTTTGCTTCTTCCTGTTTCTGTGATTTTAGAATTATGGTTTTCATTTTAGATTTATAGGGTTTGTATTGCTATATATATTGGCCTATAATATCTAACCATGGGACGACTTGCATAGTTGGATCCCAATCCATGTCGGCCCTTGCATGAATTAAAAAAAAACAGAATTTTTTTAATCAGTGCGCCCTGTGTAAACTAGCGCACGGGTGCATTGTTTTATCACAAGGCACTGCATGCGTACTGTTTTAAAAAAAAAAAAAAACATTTTTTAAAAAAAAAAAAATTCGTGCACCATATGTAAAATAGGGCACCAGTGCGCTATTTCATTATAGTGCATTGCACACGTACTGTTTGACAAAAACAATTTTTTATTTTATGTCTGCGTTAATTGGTGCACCATTTAAAATATAACACATCGTGTCTCCTTGTTTATTGGTACCCTATTTTCGCGGTGCGTTTATAAGAATATGCCACACCACCCCCTCCACGACATCATATGCTACAAAATCTAACACTAGAGGATTTTTATTAATTTTTATGTGTTAATCGGTGTGCTGGTTAACGTATAACACATCAGTGCTCCTTGTTGACATAGAACACCGTACGATGTTTCTACTGTTTTGGTGGTGCGTTTATAAGAACACGCCGCACCGAGGTCAGTGCGTACATCATTAAAGGCACACCAGTTTCATGATATTTTTTTTACTTGAAAATTTTATGGTTTATTTATAAAATATATTAATGAATGGTGCGGTAAATGTTTCATAGTGATAAAGAAATGTCTAACAAGAGATCAAGTAACAAAAATACTGATAGCACATCAAGAAAAGCAACAAGGCAAGTTCTTTGTAAATTCTTTACAAAAAATATTATTTTTGAACTATATGTAAGTTTAAATAATATGTATTGTTTCTATGTATCATGCAGAGCCACAAAATGACGAAGCTCGATAAGATTATTTCTACTCTATGACCAGAAGAGCGTAAAAGCTTGATGGAAAAATTGAAAAAGGATGAATAAGGTGAATGAAAAAAATACTACCGATCCAATATGAGTTTCTTTTTTTAATTTTCATTAACAATATAATTAAAATTATTAGATAACATATTTCAAACATTTTATTAATTCACATATGTTTAATGTTCTACAGGGATGAACAACTCAGAAAATGAATGTTGTTTTAAGAAAAGAAAATAAATAGAACATGAAAATGAAAATGAATTACTCCTTAGCTCATCTGGAGTGGTGTTGCAGGTTAACGAAAGGGGTAAAAACTTCTACAAAACTTTGAGGGATCTAGTGGAATGAATGTATAGACGTTATTTCCACTTACAATACAAAAATCAATCCAATGATTCCAAGAACCAAATTTTATCTAAACTATAGGAAGAGTTTCCAGAGAATTGTTCAATGAGACATGTCATACTTTTAATAGCAAAAACGTACAATAAAAAAAAAAAAGGAATGAAGAAGTGATATTCCTTTAAATGTTTTTCTAGAATTATATGTATATATTACTAGACAGAAATAATTTATAAATATCACTTTTGTTATATTTACTTTTCATATATCAATATAAAAATCAAATAGTTTATTTTGATGTTACAATTTCAGGAAGATTATGAAAATTTCAAAGGATGAATGAGCTGATATCAGAAAGATGCCAGTAGGAATGTCCAAAAAGGTGTATAAGGAGATGGTCAAAGAAATGGACATAATTTCATCGCACTAGGAGCCATCTCAACACCAGCATGCTTCAAATGTAATATGTAATCATTGAATTTTTCGATTAGGTACAATAAATAAACAATTTAGCATTAAATATTAATTTTCAAGTATTTTCTTGTAGAAAAGAAAAGAAAATGAAACCCATTCAACACATAAAACAAGACACAAGGAAGAAAAGGGTTGATATCTAAGTTTGCGAGTAATTGTTACTTCCTAATAAGAACTCAACTAGATTTCATTTTTGTATATTTTAAGTTTTTTTACAGGAATCATCATTGAATGTCTTCAAACAGGTGCTAACATACAAAGAAGAACCATCCGATGAATTGATTGGCATTGGGTTAAATATGGGTTTTCAATATATGTTGGCATATCAGAAATTAATTGTGGAATTTGTAAGCATCTATCGATCTTGTTTTACTTAGCTCTGTCTATAATTAATAGAACAAAAAAAATATTTTATATTAAATATATGATTTTTTACGGGGTATAAAACTTGCAGGAAACAAAGTATGGAACCGCGCCAAAAAATGAAGTCTTGAAAGATGGCATGAAATTTGGTTTTGAAAGAATGTGTATAGTTCATGAGTCAATTGTTTCTATGGTACATCATTTCTTTTCGATTTACATTGATGTATATTTTATAATATTTCAATTTTCATTATTCTCACCAATGTATATACACTCATTATAGTTTATTTTTATGTTTGTATATGGAAGGTGAAGAAGAAGAAAACAATCAACACCGTGAACAAAACATTCCTCAAAATAACCCAAGTCATGGAAGTAGCTCGAGCGGTGACAAAAGTTCAAGAGAAGAATGATGATCATTATGTTTGGATATCAAAGCAAGGCATTGTATTTTTTGAAATATTTGTTTGTGAAATCAGACATTTTGTTTAATGTAATGGAGATAGGGTCCCAATTGAAAGAAAAAGGGATACGAATAAATGTCCCATTGTGTATGAAAAAGAGTGTCTTATATAATAATAATAATAATAATAATAATAATAAAATACATTTTAATTTATTCTATTGTGTTTTCCATTGTCGCTGTGAAATTTAACACCATTGATTAAATATATGGATGATTAAATATTATAATGAAGAGATGTGAAATCTGATGATATGATATAACAAATTAATCCAAAAATTGCATTCAAATGCATTAATAAAAATTCAATTGATATGAATATTGTTATAAGATATGTGTCGTCCTTTGATGAATAATGAATTTTAAAAAACCACAATAATTATGGTATGATATAACAAATTAATCCAAACATCACATTCAAATGAAATAATAAAAATTTAATTGATATGAATACTATTATAAGATATGTGTCCAATTATAACTCTTTGTGTGTTTGTGTGATACTACGCTCCGGTGCGTTTATGTGAGACTGCTCACCGATGTGTTTCTATGACCTATGGGCACTCCACAAATACAAATACCAATTAGAACAATCAGTGTGTTTGTGTGATATTGTGCGTCGGTGCATTTGTATAATAATACACACCGGTGCATTGATATGACCTATTAGTACCGCACAAAGCCCAATACCAATTAGAATGATCGGTGCATTTGTATGATAATATGTGCTGGTGCATTTTTATAATACTATGCACCAGTGCATTGATACGACCTATGGGCGCCACACAAATCCAAATACCAATTAGAATGGCCCAGTGTGTTTTATCACCTATAGTGCACTCGATGCGGTTTTAGACATTAATGACCTGGTGCATGCACCTTTGACTGCCCCGGGGTGACTGTCTTGCTGACATGCACTAGGATGTTTATAAATGCCCCGAGGTGTCCTATATTTTTTTTCTATCCCGGTGCTTGGTAGGTTTGCAGTATCGGTGCAAACACTCTAAAACACATCGGTGTGTTGACACCTGGTTAGCGCAGCGATGAGAAAAACATCCGTAATAACCTCCAGCCGCCTAGTTTTTTTTAGTTGTGTTGAAATTCCATTACAAGCTCCGCCAAAACCTCCGTTACTGAAAATGTATGTTGTAGCAAATGTTTTTTTTTAATTTTGGCCAATTTTATAACACTAAAAACCTCCGTTATAACCTCCGGTAGAGGGACTTTTCCTTGTACTGCTTAAATCATTCTCAGTTGACATGCATTCTTTGTTCTCATTTCCTTTTGATAAAGGCAACATATATGCAGTTGATTCATTAGCATTTTCTTTATATCTTCCCTGGTTATCTCCATTTGTAGGTATATGTCGTTCTTTGCACTTCATAATTACAGATGGAAAACTAGGTTTTCCAGTAAGCATGCACTCAGGTGATTTGGAAGTTTGTACAAAAGTACATTACAATTCCCTCTTTAAGGTAATCTGGAAGTTGAAGATTCCGCAAAAAATTAAATTTTTTGGGTGGTTGGCTATGCACAACCACATCCTTAATTGGTATAATCTTCTTAAGAAGGGATTTGTTGGTCCTAGTGTATGTATCTTGTGCAGAAGGTGGGAAGAGGAGATAAAACACCTTTTCATTAATTTTTTTTTATGCTAAGGCCATTTGGCAAGGGGTGATGGAACACCTTAAAATTCATCAAAAGTTCATTGTGTGAATTCACTATATAATTGTATTAAAGTATGGATAAAGATAAAGCATTTATGTCTCTTCCTTTATATAAATTATGGATCATATGAAGGAGGCACAATTCCATTCTGTTTGAGAATCATGATATACAGGTTAAGGAGGAAATCATTAAATATGTGGTACATTTAAATGAAACTAGACCTCTTCCACCACAAAAAGGCTTTAGAACCTTCAGATAGGTAGAGGTATGTAAGTCTTTCGTAGTTGATTTTTTTTATTGGGCTAGCAGTAGGAGGGCATGTGGATGTGGAGGAGTGATTTAAACAGATATTATGTAATGCCCGATTTAGGGGCACTGAAGGGGATTTTGATATACTGAAAGGTTTGTATAAGAGAAATTCATATATGAGAATTATTTGATATGGTACTACTTGAAGGGATATCAACAAAATTTACAAGGGTGTCCAAC
Organism: Pinus albicaulis; assembly: GCA_034641835.2. NCBI lineage: Eukaryota > Viridiplantae > Streptophyta > Pinopsida > Pinales > Pinaceae > Pinus > Pinus albicaulis. The sequence continues at coordinate 43,844,300 of CM076574.1, forward strand.
TATGTGGCACCTCTTTTATTTTCTATGTGTATTCTTCTCCAACTATAGGTTTACCCATTCAATTCCCCATCCACTAGGAAGGTATTCAAAAAATATTTGTTGTAGTTTGAAAAATCTTCGATACTTATTCAACCTCCATTTCCAAACCTGATGCCACTTAGAGAAAGCCTCCATTTTTGGTCGAATGGGGTAGATTTTCCCCACCCAGAGAAAAAACCAGAGGGGCATATATCTCTAGCTCCTGAAACGCTCCTGAAAATGAACCTGAAGTAATGAAACTAGACCACCTAGAAAAAGGAGGAACCCATAAATTGTCATTTCAAGACCCCACTAGTTCCAAAATATCAAAATTTACCCGGGGAAGGGTAAAAAACTGAGAATCCTATGGTGAACTGGTAAAATTTGGCCCAAGACTACCAGAATCCTGGCTAGAAAGTGTATACTACCTCTGGGCAAGCTCTCCTGAAGTACCCACACCCCCTTTTGATAACCTAGATGTCTGATTAAAACCTTCCCTGTACCATCTAAACTCCTCATATGTAACGAAAATTCTCATGTGACTAGGGTTTTTAGTGTAGTAAGTTAATTCTGACTCCATGATTCTTGAGTGCCTCTTGTTATCCATGTCAAAAAATGCTTGCAGACCCATAATCCTATCACCATTCAACCTCCTTTACAAACTCTATAAGCTCCAACCTCTATCAATCCTTCAAATTTTAGATTTAATATTATATCTGAATGCAAAAATTATTGAAAAAAATTAGAACTAAAATGAAATAAGCTAAGAAAATGACACACAATCCACAAAATTAATACGAGATGTACCTTAGAAAAACTCAATATGGGAAAACCCTAACTAGAAGGTGATGACAATGATCCACCATTTTATTCTTAGTTGGAAAATACAAACATAGAGAAAGAGCACTCACTATGGAGTTTCCATGGACATTGTAGCCTATATGGATGCTACAATATCTTATTTTCTTCTGCTTCAATATCTCATCCCTACATGATCTTTTCAGCTATGGGATGATAAACATTCTGATAAGAATAAAAACCTTTCTTGTATTAGTGTTTTGGTATAATGATGTATTGATAATTATCTAGGGATAAGATTAGGTTTTTAGCATGCCTCGACTCTCTATTAGTGTTAGGGATTTGGATCATTTAGTTTATTCTTAAAAGCACATGTATAAATTTCTCCACATGTGTGAGTAAGAGAAGGTGACATCAAATCCACTTATTATCATGGTGGTTAGTACCATAGGTCCATATATTTAAGATTCCAATGGTATGCATTATTGGGTTGTGTTGTAGGGGCCTCCTAAGCCTACGTGTGTCACCAAATATAATATACTAAGTAAATGTGAGTAACATTTGGTAAATATTTAAAGTAAAGTAAATTAAGGATTCGTTAGAGTGGGTAAAAATACTTCAACCAATTCACCTATGTATAAGTATGCATGAAGAATAATGGAAACTTGTTTGGAATTCCTTCCTAATCTCTATTATTCTTTGTGTATTCTCGTGTGTTTTGGATATTATTACTACAATGTAACCAATTCTTGTACGTTATGAGTTAGGCTTATAACATGTAGAGTTTTTGCCTCCTTCATTTGGCTAGGTGACATCAACAACAAGTGATGGACTGGGTTTAACTAGCACGAAGAAAACGAAGAATATTAATTTCAAGAAAATATGTATTCAATAGTTTTTTTCCCAAGAAAAGTATGCTGCCTCAAAAATTGTTTGTGAATGCTAAGGCTTGTGGAATATAAAAGGTGCAACCTGCAAGATGTAATAAACATGTGTTTGTGAAAGTTAGTCGTGGATGCTTGAATGTTTCTTAGTAATTTTTCATAATTCAGGTAAAATATTTCTCTAAAGAAGATAATAGAAATACTATAATTAAAAGACACCATGGAATCATCTTGTACGAGAATATATTGCGTGTGCAAAAGTGAAATAGTTGATTATATAGCTTCATGGCTCAAAATTCTGTGTATAAAGAGGTAGTGAAGCTTTTTTAAAAGTGCACCCAATTGAGATGCGGGGGGACCAAGAATTATATACAACCTTGTTGAATCACTATGATCAACCTAGAATCACATGTTTAGTCGTGTTGACTCTGACCACTCAAACATAGTCGAGTATGCCTACAATTTAGTCATGGGTATTCCTCGACTGATGTATTCGACTCTCTACTACTGGTTGGGCTAAAGTATAATATATTTGATGCATAAAATATTGTTTTAAAATATATGGATATCGATGCTTGGAATATAAGGGAGACCATTGCTACATGTGTTGATTTTCTAAGTTCAATATAGACTAGCACAATCTTTATGAAATATTGATAATCACTTTTTATGTTGATATTATTTTAAAATTTTCCAATATATCATTCAACAATTATACTTTAGAAATTCAACCATACAAGAAAAATAGAATAGTAGAGATCATAATGCACAAAGAGAAGACAATATTGACCCTGGGAAATCCCATTAAAGGGAAAAACCCAACAACCTTTTGAATAGATAAATTCTTTAATTCAACTAGAGACACACCTAGTCCTATGGTCAAGCTTGCTCAACCCATCCAATTCAAGCCTCCAAATATTATCTAAAATTTCACTCTCCCTCATATGATCCAAAATTTTGGCCCTCCTGCAGCTGCCAGTTACCCCAGAATTTTGGCTCCTGCCACTACCTAGAATTTCAGCCCCTTGCAATAGAATTGCTCAGAAAAAATGTGAACCAGGAAAGGGAGAATCTATCCACACGTACGATCTTGATAGAGAGAGAAAGAGATGCAATTCAACTTCTTTTTGGTGCTCCTTGTCCTTCTTGATCTTAGCTGAGATGCCCAGAAAATGTCTTCTTGAGGTAGTGTGAATTGGTGCTAAGAGAATGAGCTCGAGATGGATTCATATAGTGATATTTTGGGTCAAATGGGTGTGTCCTTTTCCTTGCGCTTAATTTAATTTCAAGGAGGCCAACTTGAAAACTTTTGGAGCCAAAAATTAAAATTAAAAAATTCATTTTTTCTTCTTTTAAAAGTCATAATGGGACTTTGAATCAAAATGAATTTTATTTTGAATATAGCATTTAAAATATGATTTACAATAATCAATACAAGCACATCAAGTGGCCAAATATAAATTATGAATACAAACCATGGTTACAAATTCAACACTCACTCTTAATTAGGGAGGTATTCAGAATGATTGTCATTGATGTTCTCAAGTTGACAAATTTCTCTAAAGAAAAGGTTATATCAAATCATCATCAACATCATCTTCTACAATCAACATTCACCATTGGAGATATATGGAGTGGTACTAAACCCATGGCATTGTAATCAACAAATCAAGACTCACTCCTCCAGAGTGATCAATCCTCAATCCCCAAGGCCTCTTCCTAGGCCATCATGCCGAGACCTCAATTAGCTAGTACTCATATCCTTCTTGATGAGAATTATGGGCCAAGCCCTCACTCAAACCTTCTTGGTTGGTGTTTAGGTCTAGATGTTGAAGCACCTAAATACACCATAACTGATATGTGATTAATTCCATATGTTGAAGTACCTCACTACACCCTTCCCTGGTGTGTGATCAGGTCCAATACCTCACTACACCCTTCCTAGTGTGTTATTAGGTCCAAATACTAACATAACTCACTATACAATTTCTTAGTGTGTGATTGGGTCCAAACCTTACTCAACCCTTCACGGTGAGTAATTGGGTCTCCTATAGGCACTCACTGAAGCTTACCTCATGAGCACTCTAGGCCTCTCAGACCAATCTCCCTACTGATAGAATGTCCATCCATGTTGGTACCAAATCAACACTCCCTCTCAATGAGAGGTGTAATATCCATAAGCCCCAGATTGTCTCTTAAGTACACAAAATTCTCTTTGGGCAATAGTTTCGTTAGAACATCAACTGTCTACTCCTCGATGGAGATGTACTTGATCCTTATTTCTCTCCTTTTTACCTTGTCATGGATTTAGTGGTACTTAATCTTAGTATGATTCAACCTATCATGGAACAAAATATTCTATGAAAGCTTCACACAACTTTGATTATCACAGTATATCACCATCGATTCCAATTCTTGGTAGAAGAATACTACAAACAACATTTTAAGAAACACTTCTTGAGTACATGATTCATTGGATGCAATATATTCTTCTTCTACATTGCTGATTGTGACAGATATCTACTTCTTTCTCATCTAAGATATCCTAATAGAGCCCAAACTGAAGCATACCCCTGGAGTGCTCTTCTTATCATCAAACCTTCATGCCCAATCAACATCTTTATATACTTGAAGTTGTATAAGGCTTGCTTGCAACATATCTCAAACATAGTTCGCAGTACCATGTAGATATCTTAGAATGCGCTTTGTTTCAATCCAACTCATGTCTCAGTTCCACCTAAAACTGGCTCAATTTGTTAACAACAAAGAAAATGGCTAACCTATTATTAACCAAATACATTAACAAACCAATCAACCACCGGTACATAGATGGATCTACCAAAATAAATTTAGATCCTCCTAATTTATTCAAGTTAGTCACCATGGGAGTAGCCATGGATTTACAATCCATCATGCCAAACATTATAAGGATCTCAATTACATACTTTCCTTGACCAAGGAAAACGTCGCTAGGTTTCTGTTATTCTTCTAGTCCCAAGAAATAATTCATCAACCCAAGATCCTTCATATCAAATTCATAATCGAAATACTTCTTACATTGAATAATAAGAGGCTTAAAACCTATAAAAAATAAATCAACACAAAGTAATAAAATCACAGGTGCATTCTACACAACCTTACAATAAATGTTTGGATCGACATCACTCTTGGTTAATCACAATATTTTCAAATAGTTGTCAATATGGTCATACCAAGATCTTGGATCTTGATTCCATATAAGGCCTTATTTAACCTATAAACATGAGATTCCTTTCCATGCACCTTAAATCCTTGAGGCTTCTCTATGTACACCTCTTCCTCAATCAAACCATTGAGGAAAGCAGTCTTTACATCCATCTAATGTAAATTCCATCCCAATGAAGTAACAAGAGAAATAATATTCTCTCTCTTTCTAGGAAAACCATCTATTCACCAATCACACCTTGTATTTATCAATACTTCCACTTGCAACATGCTTGACCTTGTATATCCACTTGGAATTTACCATTGACTTTCCTTTCGACCTTGGAAAAATCTCCCAAATAACATTCTTCATGATAGATTGATATTATTCGTTCATGGCCTCCTTCCACACTTGTTGGATAACTGCTTCTTCATAAGTGGAAGGTTTTGCATCAATGAGTTTAGCCATGATGGCTGCATAGCTAGAAAATATTTTATGTTTCTTATCTTCTCTAGATGTGCCATCATGAGTTGCATGTCATTCTGCTTCTTCCATTTGAGATCTAAGTCACGATGGTCTCTTTCTGATCTATGGGACAGCAACCTGTTTCACTGGTTTATAAGGCTCATCTATCTCTTTAGGAATTTCTGTAGAAATTGAGTGCTCTTCCTTCGAATCCTCGTACTTTACTTCATCACAGGAATCCATGGAGACTTCCTTGGACTTCCAAAATGCAATTTTATCATCGAAAGTGACATCTCGGTTATCCTCAATCTGTCATTTCTCTGGAATGTAGACTCTATAGGCCTTTGATAATTCATTGTAACCAATAAATATGTATTTATTTCTTGAAGGTTCAAGCTTGTTACTTTTATCCTTAGGAACATGATTGTAGATAGAACAACCAAATATTCTCATATGTCCAACCTCTAACATTCATCTAGAGAACACTTCCTTAGGAGTAATTTCTTCCAGAATTCGATGAGGAATTTGATTTTGAATATATACAACTATCAATGATGTTTCTCCCCATAAGAACATCAAAAAATCTTGATCATGCATCATGGTCATGATATATTATTCAATGGACATGTTATTTCATTCTGCTACACCATTTTGGTGTGCATTATAGGGAACAATAAACTCCCTCTCAATCCTAGCTTTCTTACAGAAAGAAACAAGTATTTTTGAGGTGTATTCTCCTCCATTGTTATATCTCAAAATCTTGATCTTCTTACATGTCAAGTCTTCCACTTCAACTTTGAATTCTTGAAACCTTGTGAAGACTTCATAAGATAGATTCATGCCTTGCGAGAGAAGTCATTATTAAATATCACATAGTACAATGAACCTATAGGTGATCTCACTGACATTGAACCACAAACATTAGAATGTATCAAATCTAAGACTTATTTAGATATATTATCACCACTTGGAAATGGTTTCTTGATATTATTTCCAAGTGCACAACCTTTACAAACACCTTCATGGTCTATTTGCAATTTAGGGACACCTGAAACTATTTGATTCAATTCAGGTAATGCTCTATAATTAAGGCAACCATATCTTTTGTGTCATAACTCGGATTTTTTTCATCATGTACTAGGGATTGATCTCGTTGAATCAAAAGTATATACAATCTTCCTTCAAGAATCCCAATAAACCTAACATTATATATGCTAGAGCGTTTGGACCATACAAGTACTTTTCCAACCACGAAAACTAATCTATCTCATTTATATGATAAACATGAAATAAAGGCAATAGTATTTTTCAAACATGGTACATATTGAACATTGTTGAGATGCAAATTGTTACCAAATTATAGCTTTATGGATGCCTTTCCAACTTCTTTGATTATATAGTTGTGATTGTCTCCAAGATCTACCCTTTAAGACAACCTCTTTTCCATCATGCTATAGTAAGATTTCCATGACCTGTGGTCATATGTCTTGATGCACCACTATTTACCAACAACATGTCATCGTCATTTGCAATAGATCCTATTAGAGAATAAAAGTAAAAGAAGTATTTGTAACCTTTAGGCTTCTTTAGGTGTTCATCTTCAACATCATCTATGGAATCTTATTGTTTTCCCTTTATCTTCTTGTTCTTAATCACTTCAGTACAATTTCTCTTAAATTTTTTAAACTTATGAAAACCATAACATTGAATCTTTGACATGTCCTTCTTCCTTTGGGAAGGAGGATATATTTTTCCTGACTTCTTGTGTTGAGAGATAGACTTCTTCTTTAATGTGTTCTTGAAGCAAGCTACAAGTGCTTGAGAAGCTTCTTCCTTATTATATCTTGACATAAGTCGCGATTCTTCTTGAGAAAAATAGGTCCATAGTTTTTAAAATGAGAGAGATTCCTTCCAACTGCTTATACCTGCTACAAATTATCCCATGATCTAGGTAGATCATTGAGTGTTATAGTCACATTTTTGTTCTCAGAGATAGTTTTTCCAATTTCTTGAATTTGTTCATTTATTTGAGAAATCCTTATGAAATAGGATGTCATGGTATCATCATTCATCATTTTCATATCATGAAGTTCATTCTTCAGACTCATGGCTTGAACAACATTCTTGAGAGTGAATAAATTAGTTAGGGCATCATACATCTTCTTGGAAGTATCAAGTTTTGCAATGCAGGGCATGAGATTTGTTGGGTGTGTAGCCTAATTATCTTATTTACATATATGTATCACCGTGTTGGACCCCAGTTATTAATGGGGCAGAAATTCCACCCATCATTTAAATGCTTCCTGGGGGTCCAGGGGGGGTAGCTGCGACTTTTTAGAGCCCCCTTAGTGGGGGTTTTTAGGGGTAGCACCTCAAAAGCTAAAAAAAAATGTAAAATTTCCTTGTAAAATATTGTAATTTCTAGTCAATCTGGGCCATTCATTAGGTGGATGATTTGACAATAGAATTTATGTTTAATTTAGGGTTTTTTTTTCCCTAGAAGGCAACCCATTTGTTTTATGAGGGTATTGTATTGCGGTTTCTTATTTTATGAGTATTATGAGTGAGAAATAGAAATGGGGATTGTGAGAGAGAACATAGGATATTACAACAGATCTGTTGTAGGTTGTGTCTCTTCATTTTGCTGGATAATAGGAAGGAAGGATTGTTTGTTCAGAGTGGACGTAGCCCAAATTGGGTGAACCAGGTATATCTGTGTCTCCCTTGTTTTATATGTTTTCTCTGTTTGTGTTTCCACATATTTAATGTGTTTCATTGCTTTGTAATATATATTTTTCTAACAAATGGTATCAAAGCTAGGTTTATTTGGCTTATAAACTCGTAGGAAAGAAGGGTTCCTTGTTCGAGTGGGAGCAATGGCGGAAGATGGTAAGTTTAGGATCGAGAAATTTAGCAACCAAAACTACCTGCTATGGAAGATGCAGATGGAAGATTATCTGTGTTATCCTCCTGTATTTTATAGATTTCACTAGATGACTATGGATGTCTTACAAGTAACTAAAGATAACATTATTTGCCTATCAGCTATCTTTAGAAATCTCACTGCCTTCATCATCCTAAGCTTACTGATTCATTAAAAATTTCATTTTTTGACCGCTCAAAGCCTACCCTGCTACTCCAAAAATACTTCATCTTTTGGGCCTATTTAACTCATTTTGATCACTCCACCTACACCCTCATCATCCCTTTTTCCCCTCTAAAAAACCCTCCTAGACACCCCTTATTCATCATTTTCCTCTAAAAAGCCTTAAACAATGTAAAATTCCGTTTTACATTGTTTAAATTTACCTTTTTAGCCTGTTGGACCCTTTAAAACCTTGTAAAAACCTTGTTTTTGTGTTAAAAACCACCCTTTTTATAAATATAGGCCTTAAGCCCCTCTCCGCTTAAGCCCTAGCCCCTTCAATCCCATATAACCTTGTCCCCCCTCTCTCTCTTAAAGCCCTTTTCCGATTCAATCCCCGGTCCCCTTTACCCCCCACAGGACCATTCCCTCTGCCTATTCTTAAGCCCTTTCCCCCATACAACTACATCTCCATCCTTTCATTTTATTTACCCCGTGAAAACCTTATAAATACCCCCTTTAAAACCTTCATTATATATTTCGGGCCCCTCTCTCCACTAAATTTTCCACCCATTCACCTTGCTCCATTTGTCCACCAGGTCCCATTTTCCCAAACCTACGCCTGGTTCCCAGACTCTGTCTGCACTGTTGATCTCACTCCTCGAGATTTGATGGTACAGATCCTATATCGCACAGAAAATAGCACTTAGGGTTAAAACCCTCAACTTGTGTGAAATAGGTGGTATTCGCCTTGCCATGCGGCAATCTCCTAGTGGAATCGCGTCCAATTGACCTGAAACCACTTACCGCTCATCACCCGCGTGATAAACCACCCTGGTTTTCTGAAACCACTTTCTCCCCCTCATGAAAAATTTGAATTTCTTCGCCTCTATTCCAAATCCACCATGTTCCACCTCTAAAACCCTTCCCTTTGCACCTTCTCCTCCTCTGCAATTGCCTCTCGACCACCCAAAAAACCCCAAGAATTGTAGTAAACCACTCCCGCAGGATTTTAACTAACTAGTTTTTTGTTTTGTGCAGGTTTTAATGGCAGGGATGCCGAGAAAGCATCCCAATGGCCCAAAAAGGACAAGTGAAGCCCAGGATGATGATCCAAGGGGTTTCATAAAAAAAAAATTAAAAAAAGAGGGAGGCAAAGATTCAAGCCCTGCCACCACTGAAATCATGATCCTTGGTGGATATTCAACCGTTCAACCATGAAGGAGACTGCCTCCCTGCACTCAAAGAGAAATTACAGTCATAAAAGCAACAAATAAAATGAAGAACCAAAGGATTAAAGGGGCTAATTCTAAATCAAAAGATAAACACAGAGGATTAGCCTTGAAGACAATGATTAATGGATGAAAGTCAAAGGTTTAAAAGAAAAATATGAATAAACAAACAGTTATAAAGCAGAAATAAAGGATAAAGACAATAATGCAGATTATAAAAAACCTCAGCCTCAAATAAGGTATTTCTTATGAAACATTTATTTAATATGAAGATGTCGAAAGGTGGATCTGTTGCTGACCAGTTAAATGATTTTAATACGGTTACTAGTTAGTTAAGCTATGTAGTGGTAAAATTTGATGATGAAGTTAGGGCTATGTTATTTCTGTGCTCATTGCCAGAAATTTGGAATGCTTTAGTTATGGTGATTAGTAACCCTGTCTCTAGATCTAGTACTTTTAATTTTGATGATCTTGTCGGTGCTATCCTTAGTAAGGAAATGCGATGGCCCAAAGCTCTAGTGAGACATTGGGTAATGCTTTGAGTGGATAGGCTAGGGGAAGAAAAATGGAAAGAGGAAAGAGATCATGATATCGCAGTAAATCAAGGAAAGGAAGATCTAAGTCCAGATCAGGGATAGTGGGCTGGAAATGTGAAAAGAAAGGACACCTAAAGAAAGACTGTAAATCTCAAAAGGGAAAAGAAGGAGACACACAACAAGAAAACAGTCATGAAGCAAATGTGACAAGTGATGTGTTACAAGATGCTTGTATTCTTTCTTTAGAAAATGTTACTAATTCTTGGGTGGTAGATTCAAGGGCCTCATTCCATGCCACACCTGATAAGAAATATTTGTAGAAATTTGAATAACTAATATATTATTCACCGAGATTCTCCTAATCACACACTATTTTAGCTTCATGCATAATACATAATCTCTTCTACCATTGATCATCACATGCGGAAATAAAATCAATTGCATGCATACATTAAAACCACAAAAAATCACACATATGAACACAGTATTTAATGGGAAAGCTTAAAGCTGAAAACCCCAACTATCTGTATATTATATGTCATGGATATCATGTAACAATCATAGTACAAAAGCTCCTCACAAGCTCTCATGCACACCCTCAATTGCTACACACTATCAAGCTAGATCTAGCAAAACACATGCTCCAATCTTTTGCCACTTGATAGTCAACCTCTATTGTGTTTTCAATGCTATGGGATGGCTTCATTAAATAGATAAACCACCTGGCTTGTACTATACAATCCTCATGGGCTTCTCCACCTATCTATTTGTTGCAAATAGCAACAGTATAGTCACAACTGATAGTTAACCTGCTCTTTCACCTATTTCTGCACTGGTCTCCACTGAAACTGTCCATGCACTGAAGTTAACTGATGCATTATTTAGTTGATTAATGAGTTTATAATTAGTGAATTAATTAATAATTAATTCACACCACTCTCACTAATTGTATCAATTAGTTAAACTAAATAAAAATAGCTCAACTATGTTTAGATTAGTTAAACTGAATACAACTCCACTAACTTCCTCAATCAACTCCACCAAACTCTGTCACATGAGTTATAACAGAAGTCTTCATGCAATAGCTCCACATAACCCTCAGGAATAGCGTAATTCCTTCTGTCAGCTGCATGTGTCACTTCTGTGCACTTAACTGAAGTGCTCCAAGAGAATAAGATAATGTTTAGAGTCTAAATATTATTAAGAGCTAATAATATTCGACATATCTATTTTTAGACTAGCAATCTAAAAATAGATTCCGCCCAATATGTCTAAAAATAGAAGTCCATCTATTTTTTCCGACTTGACCAACCATCCACAAATAGCATCCTGCAACTCATAGAACATGATCCATATGTCTAAAAATAGACATAGTCTAAAAATAGACTTTGCGCCAAAAATACCCTGCGGGCCCACTTAGTGAAGGCGACTCCTTTCCACTAATCTCATCATCTTGCTTTTTAACTTAACAATATTTTCATGACTATGTTCAAGGAGATTTTGGACAGGTTTGTCTGGGTGATCATAAAACCTATAAAATCATTGGAATGGGTAAATTTCTTGTAAAAAAACATAATGGAAATGAATGGTTATTAAAGGAGGTAAGGCATGTTCCTAATCTAAAGAAAAATTTAATTTCAATAGGGCAGTTAGGTGGTGAAGGTTGTGTGACAACATTCACATATAAAACTTGGAAGGTCACTAAAGTAGCCCTGGTAATAGAAAAAGGTGAAAATTTTGGTACATTTTATTTATGAAATGGTATTTCTAACTATGTTAATGATTTAAATTCCAAAGGAGCAAATGCAACATTATGGCATCATAGGCTCAGATACATGAGTGAGAAGGGGATGAATATTATTCACTCAAGAAATTTTTTGTTGGCTTTGAAGAATATTGATTTGGATTTATGTGAGAATTTTATTTATGGAAAATAGAAGAGATTCATATTTCTTAGAGTTGGGAAAGAAAAGAAGAGAGAAAAATTATAGCTTGTGCATAGATATGTATGGGGACCTTCTCAGGTATCATCTCTCTGTGGCTTTCATTATTATGTTACTTTTATTGATGATGCAACTAGAAAAACTTGGATTTATTGTATTCAGAATAAATATGATGTATTTGATACTTTCAAGAAATGGAAATCTTTTGTTGAGATTGAGATAGGAAAGAAGTTGAAGTGTCTGAGATCAAACAATGGAGGTGAACATTGTAGAAAAGAGTATGATAGGTACTGTTCAAAGCATGGAATTCAGAGAGAGAAGATAGTTCCAAGAGCACTACAAGAAAATTGTGTGTTAGAAAGGAGGAACATAACAATAATGGAGCGTGCAAGGTGCATGAGATTGCATGCGGGATTGCCTTTACAATTTTGGGAAGATGTTGTAGATACTGCTGTTTATCTAATAAACAAAGGGTCTTCAAGTTCCTTGGTTAGTGGTGTTGTTATATCATCCACCACCTTAGCCCTAAGAAGCTTATAAAGGTGGATCACCCAATAGGATAAAGTGGTAAAATATTTAAAAGTGTGAATGGGTAAATACGAAAGGAGATCCGTATAAAAAGGGAATAAGGTGCTATATTATATGGTAGACTTGCGACAAAGCTTTAACCTAAACAAAATGAAAAAGGTGCAAGACATCTGTACGAAGCGGGGCCTGCCCACACTCTACATATTCAAAGGATAAAGGTGCGTGAACAATTCCGGGGGGGTCAAGGATGGCAGGGGGAAGGAAAAAGTTCCCCCTTCCGGAATTATAGTGACATGGAATACGATGGGACTCGAGGCAAATATTCTATGGGGAAATGGCCGCAGGATTGAAGCTGCTACAAAACCCTGCTGGCTTTTCTAGTGGGTCCGACCACGAAGGACACCTGTCGCTACGAATACAACGGTAAGGTAAGTCCTAGGACACCCGGTACATGACCAATACCGGCATTTAACCTGACGCGTGGTATGCACCTAACCAAAATCTGATAGCGAATAACCAGATGCCACGCGTCTCAGTGTCGACGTCCTTATGACGTCAGCCCTAATAGTGTCGTCCTAGTCTTGTTTTCTGGGCAATATGAAGTAGTATAAACCTGTCCTATAATTCACTGTGATAAAATACATTCTTTTACGAGATACTATATAGCTAAAGCGCGAGCACCAGTACTAGCCCTGCCAAGTATTTTTCAACCTCCCTACGTCGTTTTCCCTGAGCATTGTCCTTACTACGCAGGTATTCCATCCCTTTTTCACTATTTGGTTTCCTTCCACTTTTCATTTTTCATAATGGTCATGGGTAAAGTCACGGTTAAGAAGTTAGAGCCTGAAACCCCTCAAGCTCGTGAGTCTAGTGCTGCTTCGGGACCTGAGCCTTTCACAAACTTGCAAGTCCACATCCGAGACCCACAATACCCATTTTTCATTAGTAGTGTCAAGCCAGAGCTTTTTAGGAAGCATGTGGAAAACAGGGACAGGTTCAGAGTCGTTTTTTCAGGACTGTATCACCAAATTACTCCCCCTGTCTACCCAGTGGTCGAATTCATTTGTTGGCTCAGAGAAGCTTATGATGAATGCTGGGATATGTTCCTATCATCTCAGGGGAACAAGATATTCAGTATATCTCCTGAAATCATCAGAAAAGCCCTCTGTTACCCTACCAATTCACATTATGTCAGTTTCAATGAAATGATGCTATCCCACCAGTTTTCCAAGTTACCATGGAGGTAGCAGAGCGATTTCATCGCTGCTATTTCTGACTCCCGCCTCACAGCCTTCCCGTCTGCGGACCCGGTGCCCCTGAACACATTCAAAGAGGACCTTCAACCAACCCTTGCCCTCATTGCGGGATTACTAGGTATAGAGGGGGTTGGGCAGGTCTCGAAAGAGTGTGTATCCCTTTTATGGATAATGTCATAACCCGACATTGTATTAGATATCCCTGGTTTCTTGGCCACCTCCATCCAAGCTCAATTTCAGGACCTCTCGGCTACATGTCATTTTTGTTTCTGTTCCATGGTATTCTACCTTTTCCTCTTCCAACAAGCTGACAAGTTTGAGGGTTTGGGTCTAGAAAAGGTTTATAGGATAAACTCTCAGCCAAGACCTATCTTTTACTGGAGTCCCGCAACGCATTAGTTGGCAAATGGGGTGGGTTATTCTAGTTTCTTGAACAAATTCATGAAAATAGATTATACTATTATTCATGAAAATCCTCTGACTAGGATTTTTCCTGAGCAGAAGAAGTGGCTACAGTACAACGAGGCTGAAAGCACAGGAGATTGGTACCTATTTGATGACTACACTGAAATCAGGGTTTACAGTGCAGAAGTTTCCCCTTACAGATTGCTATTTTTTCCTGCCCTATGGATTTATGCCCTGGAATACCTCTGGTAGACCTTGAAGGCTGACCAGCTCCACTTCCTCCCTGCGAAAAAGGGGTTCATTCTCAAAATCCCTACAACCATTGGCCCCTTCATTGTTAACTCAAGGCATGCCCTCCCCATAGTGGAAAACCTGCTCAAGGGCATGGATTTAAGGCAAGGGAAGGCTTGGCCCTACGATCCGAAAGGCATCATCTCAAATAAAAGGAAGAAGATTAAATCAACTACTTATACTCATGAAACTAGACCCTTCATCGAGTGGAGAGCTAATCTTGATACCTGGCCTTTGCTTTCATCGATGGAGACTGATTCATCTGCAACAGGGGAAAAAGGAGATACTGCTTCGACACAAGAAGCAAGAAAAAAATAGGTGGAAGAAGCTGGAGTTTCTGGAGGAGCCTCTCCGCCTTCCAAAAGGCAGAGAACCAATGATGAAGAAAGTGTCAGATAAGAGCAATCAATGCAAAAAGAAACATTGTATGGCCAATTGGACAAGGGAAAAGAAGGTTTTGAGGTAAAACGTGATGGCACATCATCTTCTGACTTCTCAAAAGTTTCGCAAGCCATCTCTGCAAACAATTCGAAGGCGGACAATGAGAGGAAGGTGAAAAACAAAGCTATCAGGGAAAAACACTGGTCTGAACTAGAAGGATATGTTGAAAAGTAGCATACTAGGTTTTCAGCCGAGATTGAGATGGAGAAAGAACAATTGGTATTGGCCATGACTGAAACGATATTAGACCCAGAGGCTGGGACCACCAGCTATAGAGCTCTGGAAGTGGCAATAAACATGTCACAAGTCCCACCAATTGAAAAGTGCAATCTGTTCCAATGTTTTGGTGATATGCTAAAGGACGAGGTTGTGAAGCTCTCCCTCACTCTGAGGAAGCTACAAATCA
Organism: Pinus albicaulis; assembly: GCA_034641835.2. Classification (NCBI taxonomy): domain Eukaryota; kingdom Viridiplantae; phylum Streptophyta; class Pinopsida; order Pinales; family Pinaceae; genus Pinus; species Pinus albicaulis. The sequence continues at coordinate 43,859,772 of CM076574.1, forward strand.
AGCACAACCAAGTGCTTGATAACCTCAGAATGGAGAATATTAATTCCCGTGCACTCTCAAATGACTTGCACAATCTGCAAACTGTTGTGAAGGGAAAAGAAAGTGGCAAAGCAGACCCTCAAGGCCATGTCATCTCAGAATTGCAAAAACAGGTTGCAGCTCTGAAGCATAAGGTGAATATTCCTGGCTCTCAGCATGTAAAAATTGCTGAATTAGCCCAGGTAGAAAAGGATAAGGCCAATCTGGCAGAATCCCTTGCTAAGGAAAAGGAAGAGAGGGCTAGAATTTGTGGCGAGATTACTGCCCTCCAGTCACGGATGGACAAGCTACAGAGAAGCTGGGATGCACATGTATGCTCCACACCACCTCCTGAAGGGTCCAGCTCCCTCTCGGAGCAACTGACCACGGTGTTGGCTGAAATTCAAGTGGCAGAGAAGCAGGTTAAAATGGCATGACAGAATATCAATGAGCTCGAGGCATGCCTCAAGGAGAATTCCAAGAAGGTAGCGGCTCTGCAGAAGGAAATAGAAGAGGGAAAACAGGAGAAGTTACAGTAGGAGAAGACTATATGATGCCTTATGAACTGGATAAAAGGAAATATCACCCTTATGGACGCTCGATTCCTGATCTAGACGGACATCATTATGGAAGTAAAGAAGCATTGGGTTTTCCTGACCCTCATTGAAGAAAAGAAGGCCGCAGTGCGCCTATTCAGAAGAAATCTCCAGGAAGGGTATACTGACGCCTCAACTAAGGTCGAAAATGATAAAAGGTATGTCGCTCTCCTAAATTATTTAAGTTCAGAAGAATTGGTTAAACGAGGAATCAAGAGCAGGTTTAAGGAGGCATCAGAATGTCAGAAGGTGATGGAAAAGGAAGCTGCGTGCAGCCTTGCGCTGGGAAGTTTGGAAAATATGGTGACAAGTTTGGAATAGTTTGAAGCAGAGTGGACCGAAATACCACACGTCGGCCTCCCATCATGCTGGGAGCCTTCAAATGCAGTTCTTCAACCGTTATCAGCATATGAGTGTCAGCTGACAGAAGTAATGAATCGGACTGACATACCTTCTGAGAAGAGCACTCAGCTTAAGGCTGAAACTATAATCGCAGTACTCAGTAAAGAATTCTCACTCCTCCATCAGGTGAAACAACGGTTACCCACTCAGGCGAGCTATGACGAATTGACTGAAGTATACATTCAGGTCGACGCTTTCACTGCGATACTCGATCCTGCAACCGAAACTTGGCAGAGGTGTAACAGTCATGCGACTGCATCAGCCACCGCATCTGCTCCGTCCGCCTCTAAGAAGGCCAGCTCCTCTGCAGCCCCAGTACCGCCTTCGTCAACCACAACCTCGACTTTATCCCACCACTAAAGTTGTTAACTCATGATTGGGCCTACGTGGCCTCTTGTTTTCTTTTTTACTTTCAATATTCGAGTGAAATGTATATTTCACTCTTGCAATTTTTACTTTCAGTTAGACAGTTGTGTTATTTTCATTAGAAATGGTTACAAGCCTATTTTGTAAAATGATGGGAAGAGTTTCTACCCCATCATCAATTTTGTTGTTTTGATTAAGACTTAAAACTGCCTACAAGCACGCGGAAAAGATATTCTCCCAAAATATCTTTCCGCGTATAATCATTGGAAATGTTATAAAAGCAAAAAGCAAAGACATCTACAGGGTTCCAGATTTTCCAAAGAACTCACTAGTTCAAGAACTCTATATGTATTTTGTCGGAATTTTGATAATTAATGTTGAAGATCCCGAAGGGACTCAGTGATAATAAGCTTTGTTGAAATTGGGGATTCTGATATGGGTGATTCACAGTTTGTGGCTCTTTTATATGTTGTTTAATACAAAAGTTCATTTTACATTTCTCCACATTTCTTATATCTATTCTCTAGAATGCAAGTGCTCCTATGTTTAAATATGAATTTATCATTACCGATACTCATGTTTACTCAGTTATAGCACTTTAAATATAGCTCGGGTAGGATATTCTGTTTCATTTTTCATCTCTTCCATCGTTCCTCTGATAGTAACTACAATAGATCCTTGTCTTTGGAATTGTTCACATATATGGATTCTTATCTTTGCATAGGCCCAGTATATATGAACTTCTGTCTTTGGATAAGCTTCTTTATGGTTAATATTCTACTACATTTTCTTCCATAGTCATTTCCTACATATTAATTGATATATGTGAGTCATTTTGGAATTCGGCCCCCTCTACAACATTCTGTCTTAAAGCTGTCGGATGCATTTATGTATTGAGTTCATACTCAGTTTCTGCAGTTTCATAGTTGTCGTGTTTAACTTTTGGATTCTGTTTCCACCCTTATTAAAACCATTCATCCAAGAGATTATAGCATGAGAGCCTTGCCTTGTCAACTCCTACCAGTTGAGTCATATGGTCCTTGCAGTTAATATGTCCTAGGCACTGGTCTTTGTACAACTCAAGACTGTCTCTAGGAGCTACAACATCTTTCTGGCGCCGTTGCTGGGGAATCAAATTTGAACAATTAAATCCCTGGGCCTCGACAAATATTTCATTCACCCTTCAGAATAGGTGAGCAGGAAGGGTTGAGAGTTGTATATCCCTCACCTTGGCGACTCCACTGTCATTCAAAGGATAAATCTACTTGTAGTCCTGACTTCCTGAAAGCCACACCTGAGGTTAGATACATCCTAGTTAAGAACACTTTCGGTGTCTGACCCGGAAAAGATTTTGCACAAGAGAGGTTGGAGAGAAAGACAGTTAGCTGACACAGATATTCCGAGATTATCCCTGGAAGACTCCCCATCCTCCTCTCAATTAGCTCAAGATCAAGGTCCTGATTCTATTTTGAGAACTCTTTCTTATACTTCAGATACCCCCTCTCTATAAAATATTCAAGTTAAAGACGAAGTCTAATCGGTAGATACTACTAGCTTATTTCTGCATCCCACTCCCGAAGTTGAAGAAGTTAAAGAAGTCGCAAAGGTTTTCGATGCTAATATTCCAGCATTTCCATTAGCCCCACAAGCCTCCATTCAATATATACCCATTTTCATACATACTTCTCTTCCACCACCTCCTCTTATGCATCAGATTCTCCTACAACCCCCACAACCTACGATGGTTGTTCCTAGATTCCTATTAAACAAATATGCCCCCCTGGCCTTGCCTCAGATCTTGAATGACATGCCTCAAGATTATTTGAAGATCCTAACTTGTTTCAATGGAGAAAATGATATTGAAGCTCAGAAACACCTGGAGATTTTCTGCACTTTTGCAGAAAATTTTAATGTGGAACATCTAGATGTGGTGTTGAGATTGTTCGTCTAGTATCTAGATGGAGAGGCCATAAAATGGTTCAAAACTTTGGGAGACCTCTCCATTACTAACTGGGAGGAGATGGAAAATGCCTTTATCAGAAAGTGGGGAGAAAAGAAAGACCATGGATACTGTCTTACAAAGTTTAATGCACTCAGAAAGAGACATAACGAAGGTGTGCCCGAATTCATCAAAAGGTTCAACAAAATATATACAAGTCTCCCAGCTGAAATGAAACCTCACCAGACTGCTGCTAAAGTGGTGTTCATAGCAGCATTTGATTTAGAATTCAGATTCTCTTTAATAGAAAGGAAGTATGCTACCCTGGATGAGGCCCAGACCGATGCATTGGAGGTGGAGGCTAACTTTGCCTCTACAGGTAAATCAAAGGGAAGGTCAAACCATGATGCTAGATGAAGAGGGAAAGAAGAGGCATCCACCTCCAGTCAAGATAGAAAGGTAGCTGATAATAAAATCGAGGAGATGAATAAAATAGTCAAGAATATTTTAAGCAAGCTGGTGAAGCTTGAGCTCGAGGCTAAGAACTCATCCTCCAAGTCTTTCGAAATTTCTCCAAACAAGGGTTATAACCCCCAATACAGAAAGCCTCCTCTACAAATATTACAAAGAGATCAGAAGGAGCAGCAAGACCACATACAACCCTCGTTGTATCTGGAAGGGAAGATGGATGGCCCTAACAAAGACATCCCAGATGGGAAAGACAATCAATATCTTGCTTACTCAAATAGTGATGAAGTTAAGTCTTCTTTGCAAGAAGGTGACAGAGTGGGGCTTTCATTGCAAGAAGAAGAAGAAAAAACGAGTGCTGCTGAAGATCCAAAGATCGATGATTACTGTAAGCAATTCGTAGACTTAATTCAAGCACAGTTTCATAGAAAATATGATCTCAGGTCTTCTAGAAAGAGAACCCTTTCAAAAGAACAAAAATAAGAGATGCCTCAGAAGGAGACAACTGTACAGAAGGAGGCAACTGTGCAGAAGGTCGGAGATAAAGGTAAGAGACTTGTAACTGAACCTTTACATTCTAATAACTCCATTCCTTCCTCTTCCAATTTGGTCCCTACTCCAAATGTAAAACCTATTCCTAAGGAAGAAAAACCTCCAGCCGAGATTAAAGAGACAAAGGAAAATACCATAGAGAAGTCCCCCTCTGCTTTTAATCTTCAAAAAGAGCTAGAGAAAGTTAAAATCCCAGTCCCCCTGACTGAACTACTGAAACATCCAGTCTACCAGTCTTAGGTGTCTTCTTTCATGCTTCCCCAAGAAGCAGCCCCAATCCCAGATAGTTTGAACCTTCAGGAAGAAAGGCCCATGGTTGTGTTCGGCCCTCATGTTGAAGAGTTGGATGCTTCAACTCTGTCTCATTAGTAATTCATGATCTGTTATTACATAATTGTATGCTGGATTCTGGAGTGTCTCATAACCTCCTGCCCCTGTATGTGATGGAGAAATTGGGGCTGCAAATCACTCACCCGTATAAATATCTCTACTCTTTTGACTCCAAAAGAGTCAAATGTTTGGGGATGATCAAGGATTTGGTGGTGAATCTAGCCCAAATCCCAACTAAGAGTGTGGTGATGGACATAGTAGTGGCAAATATCCCAACTCGATTTGGGATGCTGTTATCAAGATGATGGGGTACAAAAATTGGAGAATCTATAAAGTTGGACCTAACCTATGCTACCATCCCTGTGTTCGAGGGACAAGAAAGGAGATTATATCGGGAAACAAGGTTTGTGAAGATGGTCACTAAAGCTGATAATTTAGTGAATTCTATGGTATACAGCAAAGAGGGTGATTTTTCTTGTCTAATGCTTGAAGAAGAGCAAGATTACTTGTAGGAGCCATCTTTCTGTCAGATAAATACCGATCAGTCCTCGAGAAATGAAGAAGGTGGGGTTTGGACATTGCACTTCGATGGAGCCAACTCAAGGGAAGGAAATGGAGCTGGAGTTCTCCTGATCTCCCCTAGTGGACAGCTGGTCCCATTATCTTTTAAATTGGAGTATGAAGCCAAGAACAATGTGGCTGAATACGAAGCATTTCTCCTGGGTCTGCAAATTGCGAAGAATATGAATATTCAGAGCTTGAAGGTTCTGGGAGATTCAGAACTGGTGGTGAGGCAAGTAAGAAATCAGTGTCAAGCTAAAAAACCACGACTAAGGGCTTATAGAAACGAGGTATGGGACTTGGTAGAGAACTTCTTCCTAGCATTTAATATTCAATTCATGCCAAGAGACCAGAACGGAATGGCTGACTCTCTTGCAGTAGTCGCAAGCACTTTTTAGCCACCTCAGAATCCCCTCCTAAGGTACGAGATAGAGGTCCGTTACCATCCTTCCATCCCTGACAATATCAAACACGGGCACGTGTTTGAAGATGAGGAGCAAGTGAGAAGATTCATGGAGACTATCGTGGAATTCTCCAATATGGACATAGATGTCGGTGAAGAGGAGACTGAGGACCTTCCTCAGAATAAATGGCAAGATACCATGGCTGGTCACAAAGTGCTGCAGCTCAAAGGAAATGTGACACCCAGAGGACTGGTCCCTCTGGAAAGATTGTTTGATAAAAATGATGTCCCATTACATCCAAGTAAGGCTTTTAAATAAATCAGGTAGATGACCTGAATCTCGGAACTGAGGTCGATCCAAATATTGTGAAACTGTCTAAAAAGGTTCTTGAAGAATATAAGGAGAAATATCATAAGTTATTTCAGACATATAAATATGTTTTTGCTTGGTCCTATCAATATTTGAAGACCTTTGATATCAAAATTATCCAACAAAATATTCTGTTAAAAGGGGATGCAAAGCCACACAAACAGAAGTTAAGACAGATTAATCCTTTACTCCTTCCCTCCATAGAAAAGGAAATCAAGAAACTGTTAAAGGCTAAGATCGTTGTACCACTAAGATATTCTTAATGGGTGGCCAACTCGGTCCCAGTCCGAAAGAAGAATGAAGAGATAAGACCGTGTGTTGACTTTCAGAAATTGAATAGAGCCTCTTTGAAGGATAATTGCCCGCTGCCAAAGATGGACCATATATTGCAGAAAGTTGTAGGATCTTCATGAATGTCTATGATGGATGGATTTTCTGGATACAATCAGGTAGCAGTGCTCTCGGAGGACCAAAATAAAACTACATTCACTACTCCTTGAGGAATGTTTATGTATGCTCAAATTCCGTTTGGACTGATCAATGCTAGGGCTACATTTAAAATGGCTATGGATATTGCTTTTGTGGGGGAACAAGACAAATTCGTGGTGGTCTACCTAGAAGACATCACAGTATTCTCAAAATATGACGCTGAACATATTGAACACCTACGCAGAACCTTTGAGAAGTGCTGAAGGTATGGACTGTCTTTAAACCCTCAAAAATCTCTATTTGCTTTAGAAGAGGGTAAACTGTTGGGGCATATTGTGACAAAGGCAGGTGAAAATTAACCCGGAGAGGGTAGAAGTCATAAATGGTATCTCCTTGCCCAGAAACAAGAAATAAGTCCAAGTTTTTATTGGACGTATCAACTTCCTGAGAAGATTCATACGGAACTATGTAGAGATAGTCTGATACATAACTGAGATGCTAAAGAAGGATCATGAAGTAAAATGGACTCCTGAGTCACGGGAGGCTTTTAACAGAATTAAAAAAGCTTTCACAGAAGCCCCAGTGTTGGTTAGACCGGATTATGAAAAAACCTTCATGACATTTTACTTCACATCTCCCCGCACTGTCACAACAGTCTTATTGTAGAAGAATGAGGAGGGATATGAGCAGCCTATCGCCTTCTTCAGCCAAGTGCTTCGTGATGCTGAGCTAAAATACAACATCCTGGAGAAACAAGCTTATGCCTTAGTCAAATACCTCAAGGATTTTCGGATGTATGTCTTGCAGTCTACCATTACTGCATTTGTACCCACAGTAGCTGTGAAACACATCTTGATCCAGGGAGATAGTGAAGGGAAGAGAGGCAAATGGATTGCCAAGATACAGGAGTATGAGTTGGAGATATGCCCCACTAAGCTAATAAAAGGACAAGTATTAGAGAATGTCCTTTCAAAATCAAACTGTCAGGCTTTGGGGATAAATTTATCTATGGTAGCGAATGAAGAGTCTGGAAAGACAGACAAGCAGTGTGGGATAGAAACAGCTACACAAAAGACCCATATGAAGTACCTTCTCAGTCCATGGTACAAAGAAATTGTAGACTACCTCTTGACTCTTAGATGTCCCCCAAGCTGTGACAAAACAAAATATAGAATGCTGAGGCTAAAATCTCATAATTTCATTGTAGAAAATGGTCATTTGTACTGGAGAGACCCATCGGGCATACTGCTTCTATGTCTCACTAAAAATGAAGTAGAATAAGTAATGGCAGAATTTCGCGAGGGCATCTGTGGTGGCCACTATAGTTGAAGAGCCACTGCACATAAGATTTTGAAATTTGGATTTTTCTGGCCCAAGCTCTTCAGAGATGTTTATACTCGGGTAAAAGCCTGTGAAAAATGTCAGAATTTTGTTGAAAGACAGAAGTTTTCCCCTTTGCCTATGATACCGGTACACATAGAGGAACCCTTCCAATATTGGAGAATCGATTTTATTGGAGAAATTCATCCTGCCTCAAGTGGGAAACACAAGTAGATATTAACTTCCATCGATTACCTCACTAAATGGGTAGAGGCTGTGTCAGTAAGGAATGTGACAGACACAGTGGTGATCAAATTTCTGGAAGATAACATCATCTCAAGGTTTCGCTGCCCTGCTAAGATTGTCACAAACAATGCTCAGGCTTTTAAGTCTACTAAATTCATCAGTTTCTGCCAACAGTATAATATTGCATTAGGGCACTCTACCGCATATTACCCACAGGGGAATGGATTAGCATAATCTTCAAACAAAACCTTGGTTAGGGTGTTGAAGAAGGTTATTAATGAGAATCAGAAGAACTGGGATTCCCAGCTTAAATTCACGTTATGGGCGAATATAATTAATAGTAAGAGATCAATAGGCAAATCTCCATATGAACTGGTTTACAAAAGAGCAACAATTTTCCCCATACAATTGGCCTTACCGATGGCTAGGTTCAATGTTCATGCAAGATTGTCAAGAGGAAGTCAATGATCTCACTCGTAAGTTTTGATTAGTCTTAGTAGAGCCGGAGAAATCGAAAGTCACAAATCAAAGATTGACCTAGGCACCAAGAGAAAATGACCGCCGTATCAAAGATGCTAAAAATAAAAACATGCAAAGCGTAGATTTGGTACTAAGATGGGACATAAGAAGGGCTGAAAAAGGAAAGTACCTAAAAAATTAGATCCTTCATGATCATAATGGAATGAATTGCTGAGGAAGGAGAAAACAACACCTTCAAACTGGATAATTTGCAGGGTGATCTGCTTGACGCCCCTGTAAATGGGCAATTCTTAAAACCCTTCTTCCAGTTTTGATTCAGGCCAAAAGTTCTGATGTATGATATTGTACATTATTTAGTCGCTTTTATTTTAACGTTTCCTATTTTGAGTTGTCATGAAAAATAAGAAAAGGTGACGAGGAGTCGTGTTCACAAAGAAGAGGCTAACAGATGGTCTGCGGAGTTCTCGACACGTTCGAGGACAAGCGTGTCATCACCAAGTGGAGCCAATGTTGTTATATCATCCACCACCTTAGCCCTAAGAAGCTTATCAAGGCGGATCATCCGATAGCATAAAGTGGTAAAATATTTAAAAGTATGAATGGGTAAATACGAAAGGAGATCCATATAAAAAGGGAATAGGGCACTATATTATATGGTAGACTTGTGGAAAAGCTTTAACCTAAACCAAAGGACAAAGGTGCAAGATAGCTATACGAAGTGGGGCCCGCCCACACTCTGCATATTCAAAGGATAAAGGTGCGTGAACAATTCCGGGGGGTCAAGGATGGTAGGGGGAAGTCGAAAGTTCCCCCCTCTGAAATTTTGGTGACGTGGCATATGATGGGGCCTGAGGAAAATATTATGTGGGGAAATGGCCGCAGGATTGAAGCTGCTACAAAACCCCACTAGCTTTTCTAGTGGGTCCAACCATGAAGGACACCTGTCGCTATGAATACAATGGTAAGATAAGTCCTAGGACACCCGGTACATGACCAGTACCGGAATTTAACCTGACGCGTGGCATGCACCTAACCAAAATCTGATAGTGAATAACCATATTCCACGCATCTCAGTGTCGACGTCCTTATGACGTCAGCCCTAATAGTGTCGTTCTAGTCTCGTTTTCTAGGCAATATGAAGTAGTATAACCCTATCCTATAATTCACTGTGATAAAATACACTCTTTTACTGTATACTGTATAGCTAAAGTGCGAGAGAAGATACCAGCCCTGCTAAGTCGTTTTCAACCTCCCTGCGTCATTTTCCCCGAGCATTGTCCTTACTGCGCAGGTATTCCATCCCTTTTTCACTATCTGGTTTCCTTCCTCTTTTCATTTTTCATAATGGTCATGGGTAAAGGCACGGTTAAGAAGGCAGAGCCCGAAACTCCTCAAGCTCATGAGTCCAAGGCTGCTCCTGGACCTGAGCCTTTCACAGACTTGCAAGTCCACATCTAAGACCCACAATACCAATTTTTCATCAATAGTGTCAAGCCAGAGCTCTTCAGGAAGCATGTGGAAAATAGGGACAGGTTTTGAGTCATTTTTTCAGGACTGTATCACCAAATTACTCCCCTTGTCTACCAAGTGGTCGAAGTCATTTTTTGGCTCGGAGAAGCTTACGATGAAGGTCAGGATATGTTCCTATCATCTCAAGGGAACAAGATATTCAGTATATCTCCCAAAATCATCAGAAAATCCCTCTGTTACCCTACCAGTTTACATTATGTCAGTTTCAATGAAATGACGCTATCCCGCCAGTTTTCCAAGTTACCATGGAGGCAGCAGAGCAATTTCATCATTGCTATTTCTGACTCCCGCCTCACAGCCTTCCCGTTTGTGGACTTGGTGCCCCTGAACATATTCAAAGAGGACCTTCAGCCAACCCTTGCCCTCATTGCGGGATTACTAGGTATATAGGGGGTCGGGTAGGTCTCGAAAGAGTGTGTATCCCTTTTATGGCTAATGTCACAACTCGGCATTGTATTAGATATCCCTGGTTTCTTGGCCACCTCCATCCAAGCTCAATTTTAGGACCTCTCGGCTACAGGTCGTTTTCATTTATGTTCCATGGTATTCTACCTTTTCCTCTTCCAACAAGCTGATAATTTTGAGGGTTTGGGTCTAGAAAACGTTCATAGGATAAACTCTCAGCCAATAATTTTCTTTGAATAGAGTCCCACAACGCATTAGTTGGAAAATGGGGTGGGTTATTCTAGTTTCTTGAATGAATTCATGAGAATATCTTATACTATTATTCATGACAATCCTCTGCCCAGGATTTTTCCTGAGCAGAAGAAGTGGCTACAGTACAACGAGGCTGAAAGCATAGGAGACTGGTACCTATTTGATGACTACACTAAAATAAGGGTTTATGGTGCAGAATTTTCCCCTTAGAGATTGCTAGTTTTTCCCGCCCTGTAGATTTATTCCCTGGAATACCTGCGACAGACCTTGAAGGCTGACTAGCTCCACTTCCTCCCTGTGAAAAAGGGGTTCATTCTCAAACTCCCTACAACCATCAGCCCCTTCATTGTTAACTGAGGGCATGTCGTCCCCATAGTGGAAAACTTGCTCAAGGGCATGGATTTAAGGCAAGGGAAAGCTTGGCCCTACGATCCGAAAGGCATCATCTCAAATAAAAGGAAGAAGATTAAATCAACTGCTTATACTCATGAAACTAGACCCTTCGTTGAGTGGAGAGCTAATCTTGATACCTGGCCTTTGCTTTCACAAATGGAGACTAATTCATCTGTGACAGGGGAAAAGGGAGATACTTCTTCGACACAAGAAGCAGGAAAAAAATAGGTGGAAGAAGCTGTAGTTTCGGGAGGAGGCTCTCTGCCTTCCAAAAGGAAGAGAACCAATGATGAAGAAAGTGTCGGAGAAGAGAAATTGCTGCAAAAAGAAACATTGTATGGCCGATCAGACAAGGGAAAAGCAGGTTTTGTGGTAAGACGTGATGGCACATCATCTTTTGACTTCTCAGAAGTTTCGCAAGCCATCTCTGCAAACAAGTCGAAGGCGGACAGTGAAAGGAAGGTGAAAAACAAAGCTATCAGGGAAAAACACTGGTCTGAACTAGAAGGATATGTTGACAAGTACCATACTAGGTTTTAAGCCGAGATTGAGATGGACAAAGAAAAATTGGTATTGGCCATGATTGAAGCGATATTATACCTAGAGGTTGGGACCACCAGCTTCAGAGCTCTGGAAGTGGCAGTAAACATGTCACAGGTCCCACCAATTGACAAGTGAAATATGTTCCAATGTTTTGGTGATATGCTAAAGGACGAGGTTGTGAAGCTCTCCCTCACTTTGAGGATACTACAAACCAAGCACAACCAAGTGCTTGATAACCTCAGAATGGAGAATATTAATTCCCGTGCACTCTCAAATGACTTGCGCAATTTGCAAACTGATGTGAAGGGAAAAGAAAGTGGCAAAGCAGACCATCAAGGCCATGTCATCTCAGAATTGAAAAAATAGGCTGCAGCTTTGAAGCATAAGGTGAATATTCCTGGCTCTCAGCATGTACAAACTGCTGAATTAGCCCAGGTAGAAAAGGATAAGGCCAATCTGGTAGACTCCCTTGCTAAGGAAAAGGAAGAGAGGGCTAGAATTTCTGGCGAGATTACTACCCTCCTGTCACGGATGGACGATCTGTAGAGAAGCTGGGATGCACATGTATGATCCACACCACCTCCTGAAGGGTCCAGCTCCCTCTCGGAGCAACTGACGACAGCGCTGGCTGAACTTCAAGTGGCAGAGAAGCAGGTTAAAACAAGACGACAGAAGATCAATGAACTCGAGGCACGCCTCAAGGAGAATTCTAAGAAGGTAGCGGCTCTGCAGAAGGAAATAGAAGAGGGAAAACATGAGAAGTTACAGCAGGAGAAGACTATCTGAGACTATACGAATCGGATAAAAGGAAATATCACCCTTCCAGACACTCGACGCATAATTTGGACAGACATCATTATGGAAGTAAAGAAGCACTGGGTTTTCCTGACCCTCATTGAAGAAAAGAAGGTCGCGACACACCTATTCAGAAGAACTCTCCAAGAAGGGTATACTGATGCCTCAACTAAGGTCGAAAACACTAAAAGGTATGTCTCTCTCCTAAATGATTTAAGTTTAGAAGAATTGGTTAAACAAGGAATCAAGAGCAGGTTTAAGGAGGCATCAAAATGTTAGAAGGTGATGGAAAAGGAAGTTGCGCGCAACCTTGTGCTGGGCAGTTTGGAAAAGATGGTGACAAGTTTGAAACAGTTCGAAGTAGACTAGACTGAACTAACACGCACCAACCTCCCATCATGCTAGGAGCCTTCAAATACAGTTCTTAAACCGTTATCAGTATATGAGTGCCAGATGACATAAGTGATGAATCAGACTGACATACCTTCTAAGAAGAGAACTCGGTGAAACAATGCTTACCCACTCAAGTGAGATATGCCGAATTGAATGAAGTATACATTCGGGTTGATTCTTTCACTACGATACCTGATCCTGTATTTGACACTTGGCAAAGGTGTAACAGTCATGCGACTGCATCAGCCACCACATCTGCTCCGTCCGCCTCTAAGAAGGCCAGCTCCTATGCAGCCCCAGTACCGCCTTCTTCATCCACAACCTCAACTCTGTCCCACCACTAAAGTTGTTAACTCATGATTGGGCCTACGTGGCCTCTTGTTTTCTTTTTTACTTTCAATATTCGAGTGAAATTTATATTTCACTCTTGCAATTTTTACTTTTAGCTAGACAGTTGTGTTATTTTCATTAGAAATGGCCACGAGCCTGTTTAGTAAAATGATGGGAAGCATTTCTACCCATCATTAATTTTTTTTTTTTGATTAAGACTTAAAATTGCCTACAAGCACACGGAAAAGATATTTTCCCAAAATATCTTTCCACGTATAATCATTGGAAATGTTATAAAAGCATAAAGCAAAGACCTCTACAGGGTTCCAGATATTCCAAAGAACTCACTAGTTCAAGCACTCTGTATGTATTTTATCAGAATTTTGATAATTAATGTTGAAGATCCCGAAGGGACTCAGTGATAAGAAGCTTTGTTGAAACTGGGGATTCTGATCTGGGTGATTCACAGTTTGTGGCTCTTCTCTATGTTGTTTAATACAAAAGTTCATTTTACATATCTCCACATTTCTTATATCTATGCTCTGGAATGCAAGTGCTCCTATGTTTAAATATGAATTTATCATTACCGATACTCATGTTTACTCAGTTATAACACTTTAAATATACCTCAAGCAGGATATTCTGTTTCATATTTCATCTCTTCCATCGTTCCTATGATAGTAACTACAATAGATCCTTTTCTTTGGAATTGTTCACATATATGGATTCTTATCTTTGCATAGGCCCAGTATATATGAACTTCTGTCTTTGGATAAGCTCCGTTATGGTTAATATTCTACTACATTTTCTTCCACAGTCATTGCCTACATATTAATTGATATCTGTGAGTCATTTTGGAATTCAACCCCCTCTACAACATTCTGTATTAAAGCTATCGGATGCATTTATGTATTGAAGTTTATACTCAGTTTCTGCAGTTTCATAGTTGTCATGTTTAACTTTGGGGTATTGGTTCCACCCTTATTAAAACCATTCATCCAAGAGATTATAGCATGAGAGCCTTGCCTTGTCAACTCTTACTAGTTGAGTCATATGCTCCTTGCAGTTAAGATGTCCTAGGCATTGGTCTTTGTACAACTCAAGACTATCTCTAGGAGCTACAACAGGTGGTATTCTAGAGGAGGCATGGACATTTAAAAAGGTAAATTACTCTTTTTTAAAGCCTTTTGGTTGTGAGGCATTTGTCTATATTAATAAAGAAAATAGAAAAAAGCTTGAGGAAAAATCAAAGAAAGGTACCTTTACTGGATATCGTGTTAATGATTTTGGTTATCGCTTATATGATTATGATAATCACAAAATAATTATGAGCAAAGATGTAATATTCAATGAAAAGGCCTTGTATAAGAATCAGTTGCAGGAAAATAAAAAGGAAAAAGAAAACAAAAAATACACAGTTCTTGATGAGATCACAGAAAAAGAAAAGGTGCCTGAAAATAATCATAATAAAAAACCACAACAACAACAACCACCACAACAACAACCTAAAAGTGGTGTCAAAAGATCTACCAGGATAAGTAGACCCCCTGAACGATACTCTCCTTCATTATATTATTTATTGTTCACTGATTCTAGTGAACCCAAATGTTATGAAGAAGAAATGCAGGTCAAAACTAGGAAGAAGTGGGAGCTAGCCATGAAAGAAGAGATGGAATCCTTAATACATAACCAGACTTGGGACTTAGTCAGGTTGTCTGTGGGTAAAAAAACATTACAGAATAAATGGGTTTATAATTTGAAGGAAGAAGATGGAGGAAAACAGAGGTATAAAGCTAGACTTGTGGTGAAGGGGTTTTCACATAAGAAAGGTATTGATTTTGATGGAATATTTTCTCCTGTTGTTAAGATGACTTCAATCAGAACTATTTTAAGTCTAGTAGCAACGAAAGAATTTCATTTTGAATAGTTATATGTAAAGACATCATTTCTCCATGGAGATTTGGAGGAAGAGATCTATATGCAACAACCACAAGGATATGAGGTCAAAGGGAAAGAAAAATTAGTATGCAGGTTCAAGAAGAGCTTGTATGTCTTAAAACAAGATCCAAGGCAGTGGCATCTAAAATTTGACATGTTTATGTCTGAACAAGGTTATATTAGATGTCACTCTGATCATTTTATTTATCTGAAAAAGAAAAATGATGGCAGCTATATTATATTGTTATTTTATGTAGATGACATGTTTGTTGCACTGTCTAACATGCAGGAAATAAATGTGCTCAAAAGAAAAATGGAAAATTCATTTGCAATGAAGGATTTGGGAGCTACAAAACAAATCCTTGGTATGAGAATAACTAGAGACAGGAAAAATCACAAATTAACATTATGTCAGAATGAGTACATACAAAAGGTGTTGAAAATATTTAATATGCAGAATGCAAAACTAGTTATTACACCTTTGGCTAGCCATTTCAAACTCTATAAGGAGATGTTCCCCAAGACCCAAGAAGAAATGGATTATATGTATAAAGTTTCATATGCATCAGCAGTTGGAAGCTTAATGTATGCAATGGTTTGCACAAGGCCTGATATTGCACATGTAGTGGGAGTTGTAAGCAGGTACATGAACAATCCAGGAAAATAACATTGGATGGTAGTGAAACGGATTCTCAGATATTTGAGAGGTACCGAAAATCAAGAATTATGCTTTGGTGGTTCAAACATTGCTCTACATGGATATTTTGATGAAAATATGGTAGGTGATAGAGATAATAGGAGGAGCGCTACAGGGTATGTATTTACTGTAAGTGGAACATCTGTCAGTTAGGTTTCAAAAACCCAAAGTGTTGTTTCACTTTCAACAACAGAAGCAGAGTATGTTGCTGCTACAGAGGATAGTAAAGAAATGATTTGGTTACAAATTTTTATGGATGAATTGGACAAGAAGCATGAGATGGGCATGTTATACAGTGACATCCAAAGAACCATTCATCTTGCAAATAACTCAACATTTCATTCCATGACTAAACACATACAACTCAAGAACCATTTCATACGATCATTATTGGAAGATGGAAAGTTGAAGCTTGAAAATATACACACTAGACAGAATCCTGCAGATATGCTAACAAAAGTTGTAACCAAGGAGGAACTGAGATTATGCTCAGTTTCAATTGGTCTTAAATTATGATGATGAAGATGAGAAACAACCAGGTCCAAAGTGGAGTAATTGTCCAGTAAATGAAGCAACAGTGGAGTTGCTACAATTAGTCTCCAAGGGGGAGATTTTTGGGTGTGGAGCCTGATTATCTTCTTTACATAGATGTATCACTGTGTTGGACCCCTATTCTTAACGGGGCGGAAATGCTTCCTGTCATTTAAATGCTACCTGGGGGTCCAAGGGGTTTCGGGGGCATTGCCCCTGAAGCTAAAAACAGATGTAAAATTGCCTTGTAAAATATTATAATTTCTAGTCAACTTGGGCCATTCATTAGGCAGATGATTTGACGGTAGAAGTTATGTTTAATTTAGGGTTTTTTTTTCCCTAGAAGGCAACCACTATGTTTTATGAGGGTATTGTATTGCGGATGTGTATTTTATGCGTATTATGAGCGAGAAATAGAAAGGGAGACTGTGAGAGAGAACATAGGATATTACAACAGATTTTTTGTAGGTTGTGTCTCTTCATTTTGTTGGATAATAGAAAGGAAGGACTGGTTGTTCAAGGTGGACGGAGACCAAATTGGGTGAACCACGTATATCTGTGCCTGTATGTTTTATATGTTTTATGTGTTTTTGTTTCCACATATTTTATATGTTCCATTGCTCTGTAATATATAATTTTATAACAAGATCATCTATGATGGAGTCCACAATAAGACTCATAGCAGTAATTTCATCCTCCTTAAAATTCTCATTTCCTACAATATTTTCTAGTTCTACAACTTTTCATGTCACAATATTCAAAACTTTGTTCCTTGCAAGAATAATATCAATTCTAAGTTTCCATGCTATGAATTTTTAGGCTTCTTCCAACTTGTTCTCATATTTCATTGTGGAAGCCATGGATGTGAATCAACAAGAAGGACTTCAACAATATAATCTCAAAGTAGGGTTTCTTCAAAGGTGATCTTAGTGTTCCTGCAAATTCACCAAAGCTCTAATATCATGTTGATTTTCTAAGTGTAATATAGAATAGAAAAATATTTCTCAAATATTGATGATTAATTTTGATTTTGATCTTCTTTTAAATTATTCCAGTATATCATTGAAAAATTATACTTCATAAATTAAACCATTCAATAATAGTAGAATAGTAGACATTACAATGCATGAATAGAAGACAATATTTACCCTGGGAAAACCCGCCAAAGGGAAAAACTCAACAAAATTTTCAATAGACAAATTATTTTGTTAAATAAGAGACACACCTAGACCTATATTCAAACCTAGTCAACCCCTCTAAGTCAAGCCTCCTAATCTGATCCAAAATTTCGCTCTACCTGATCTGATCCAGAATTTCGACCTTCCGAAAGTTGCTAGTTACCCCATAATTTTAACCCTAGTAGCTGCCTAGAATTTTGCCCCACTGTAATATAATTTCCCAGAAAAATTGAAAACCAGAAAAGAGAGAATCTATCCACACGTGTGAGTTTGAGAGATAGATAAATGTATGCAAATTTTCTTATTTTTCGTCCTCTTTGTCCTTCTTGATCTTTGTTTAGATGCCCCAAAAAAATTATTCATGAGGAAGTGTAAATTGGTGCCAAGAGAATGAGCTCAAGCTACCTGTATTTAGTGATATTCTAGGTAGAATGGGTGTGTCCTTTTCCTTGGGATGAATTGACTTGGAGTGAAGCTGACTTGAAAACTTTTGGAGCCAAACATTGCAATTCAAAAATTCAAATTTTCTTCTTTTAAAAGTCACAATGGGACTTTGACTCAAAATAATTTTTCTTTTGACTCTAGCATTTAAAATATGCCTTAAAATAATCAATACAACTACATAAAGTGGCCAAATATAAATTATGAATACTAACCATAGATACAAATTAAAAAACATGCACTTGATATTCCACCCAAGATAGCCTTTCCATGCATTTATTTTGTCAATGCATATGCGGAAGAAAAATATGTGCACATTATAGCTATGTTCCCTCAATGAATCATTGTTGCAGAGGAGAATGGTGGAATCTATCTAATTCTTCAATTTATCAAATATTTTTTTCTTGTAAAGAACCATAGATTATTAGCACAAGTTCAACTTCTAGAATTGATTTTTTGAAAACGTCAAACTAAGCCAACATCCAACTCAGCACACTCATTTATTTTCAAGGAGGCCATGTTTCGAACCCATGGGTTAAATAGGATCTATCATTTCACATTCAGAGAGAATTTTATATCAGTATTTCTCAATTTGTGGTTGCTCCTAATCGGTTGTAGTCACTAGTCGATTGGACTAGGTTCTTGTCGGTTGAGGTTTTGAATATCATTCCATGTACTGAAATCATCATTTTTTGCAGTCAAGAAGTGCCATGAGTTCCAAAGAAGGTTGTTGGAATAAATAAATAAAATTCTTATTGATTTTTTCTTCATGAGAATTTTAACTTTAATAAATGAAGGCCTCCAAATAAATCCTCTAAAATCAATGTTTTTTTAGTTAAAAAGTGTCAAGTGATGGATAAAATTAGCCACTAGAACACCAAATAAAAAATTTCCTTAGAGACTATAAGTGGTATTTACAGTCAAGAAGCGATGGGGATATAGAAAAAAAATGGTTGTTGGACCAAAAAATCAAATTTTTGTATATGCGTCATGGATTGGAATAAAATCGACTATTAAGACAAAAAATTAAAAATTCTTCAAAGTTTTGTTTGAAGTGTATTTACACATAATTTAAATCTCCAAAACTGACCTTTAAATTTTAGTCCTTGTTGGAAGCACAATTTTTTTGCGATACTTTGAAGGAAAATTGGAAAGGTCAGGCCCTAGATCATTCAAGGGAGATCCACCATCCCTACAAAGACTTAGAAAATGAGAGAGAAAACATATTTACAATCCAAAAAATAATCACACTATACTTTATTGATCAAACAATGGTTGCATATATAGGAATAGATCATCGACTAGATCTAATAAAAGTGGATATTATGTACTAAAAATATATAACCTAGAAAATCATGTTGTTTTATGTCTAGTTTTGACACAATCATACTTGAAATTTACCATTTAATGCAACATACATATAGTACAAGGAAAAAAATTAATGGCATTCAAGCACATAGAATCAAATCACCACAAATAAAGCAGTTGCGAGGAACATTCAAGAATTTAAATTTTCATTGATGTCAACATTAATTAAAGTTCAATTTCAAATTCAACATTAGATTTGAGAAATATTCTTGCAATATTTCCGTTTGTGAGTGCAAAATCAAACTTAAGTTGAATTACATTGTCCTTTCTGGATGAACTCTTGGTTGAACCTGAGACCCAAAAATTGATTGGGTCATTGTATTTTTGATCCCACATTCACATATTTGATTCAAAATTGACAAGTTTTAGTGGTTGAAATCAAACTTTGTAAAAATAACAAGTTCGAGTACCTTTTTGGTAGTATACAACATCTTAATCTTGCTAGAAAAAAATCAAGCAAGAATATGAGTGAGCATGACAATAATCATGGATAGAATAATGGAATCGGTTTCATTATTGGAAAATTTACTTCAAGAAACCAAAGTAGTTTAGTCACAATGATCTGGAATTGGAGGAGAACTTCTCCTTCCTAAAAATTGATCATCCTCTGATGCTTTGCAAGCAAAGATGTGTCTTATTATATCAACAGGTTTTATGGTCTCTTCAAGGATGAGTTAGTTTTCATGTGAAATTTAAACAAGAAACATATAATCATTTAACTCATAAAGGAAAACATAAAGAGAGACAACAAAAAATTTGGTGATGGATTTCACCCCTTCTAGGCTACATCTCTGAGCCTGCTAACACAGCTAGACTGCTCCATAGATTTCAGTGATAAAGAGTACATAAAGTGTGCTGAAAAAATGAGTGGCTAGTTTCCCCTTCAAGGAAAAATTATCCTGCAAAGAAATCTCACTCTAAAAGCATGACCACCTACAATTAGTCATGAAAGAATAAAAAAGAAAAGGCTCTCACATCAAGACCATATACTCCATCTGAAAATGAGCATACATGTACAACAATTCCACATTGAAGTACTAAAAGAGAAGTTTCCTAAAAAATACACAATAATAAAAGACAAACATGAGCTAAACCATCGATGTCAAAACTACTGTAGATAACATATGAAGGCTATAAAACCACTACAAGGTCCTCTCCATGCTCAAAAGCCTTCAAAAATTGCTTCAACTGACTAATTGATCTTGGCACACATAGACACAAACCTGAAAAAAATTATTCCACAAGCGCTCCAATAAGTAAACAGAGGTTTCCATTGGATTCATAATGTCCAAAAACCCCTTTCTAAGCTCTTCTTGGGCTCAATAAGGCCAAAAACTCAAGTTATTGTTCTCCCAAGTTTATTCTATTATTTGTCCTCCAAATTGGATGACCCTCCAAAGAGAGAGACATTTTTCCCCTTTAATCCGCTTAGGAGGCAAAAAGTTCCCCCACATCCAGTGAAAATTTTTTCTTGTTTTAAATGCCCAATAACCCTATGAGTGGAAAAATATGGCCACATGGGCACCATAGGGCCGAGGGTTGGGCCAAGGGTCTGCCCCCGCCAGCCTAGCCATCTGATTCTCTGGGCTGGTCGTCGCATGCGCTTGATGCGGCTAGGGGTTAGGGCTAACCACCAACCCCCACCGTGCTAGCCCTCCGATATTCCGTCAATGGTTCAACACCATTAATGTGGTCGAGGGTCGGGTCTGACTACTTTCCCCCTGCGGGGTCCCCTAAGTTCGAACTTTGAAGACATTTTTGATATATTTTTGTAAATTTTTTTGTAAGTTTAGTCATGTGCAGCACAAGTCAAGGGGATTTGGGACAGGTCAAAGCCCCTCATGAGTTGTAATGGGTAAAAAGGGTAGAACTAGGGGCTGCAAACCACGGTTTGAAGACCTTACATTAGCGTAGGCTAAAAGTATAAATAGGAGTCTAGATCGAGTAGGATAAGTTATTTTTTGATAATAAATTAATGATTGATGATAGATATCGCTATGTTCTGATATTTTTTTCAGATTTTTCTGGGTAACAGGCTCCTGCTGGCTATGTGCGCGGAGACCTTAGTCCTACAGTGTGCACGGGTGAACTAAAGGTTGTGTAAGGAATATTTGAACTGTTTATGAATAAATAATTGTTGTTGCTGATATCTGAGTCTAAAATGCACCTGTTTTTTACTTTATGATCGTTTCTGCATATTATTTCGAATTCTTGTCTTAATTGTGTTTAGATCGATTGAACTACTTCTGGCTATAGATAAATGGTTATTGAATGGATCTAGTGTTATTGGGTTCTTATGCTATCTGTTAAGAGTTATTACCTAGCTTATGGACTTTGATTTAACCTATGTGCAAGATATTCTACATAATTGACCTAAATATGTCTGTAAGGGTTTCTTGGTTAGGGTTTCTATTGTGGAGGTTTGTTCATGATTGTTTTAGATCTAAGGGCACCCACATCATCTAAATGTCTCTCAGGGTGTGGAAACCTGGTTCCAACACCCTCCCATATTGCCTTGGATGATATTTTGACTTGCGCAAGCAGGCCACTCCCGAAAGGGCCAGTAGTAAGAGGGTTTTGTTGGTTAACCTCAACTCCGAACCTAGGTCAAGACCCCAGCTCAAGCCAACAAATGGTTCCATTTTCGGGACCCGGATCATTTTGAGAGAGATTGGGATCATTAAAGCCTGAACTAGAGGGATGGTTTGAAAAAAAGATTCAAGAATTTTCCCTAAAATAAAACAGAAGTAAGAAGTTGTATACTGAAGAGTGGAAGAACAAGTATATTTTTAGAGAAGTGCACGAGATCTTCTTCGTGACCTTTGCACACGAATTGCAAGAGTGGTTGTCAAGATTACCAGAATTCCAAACATGTTGGAAGGGTGATAAGGTGACGCAGTGGACCCCTCAATTGATCTAACAATTATAAAATACCAATAATTCCATCACCCGGACTGTAGATCACTAGGTTGACAACATATTGGGTGGGTTTGTGACAGAATTTGTAGTAGATCAGTTTGTGTCATACTCTAAAGCTGAAAGGATATTTTTCAAGGGATTGAGAGGTAAATTCATACAAACTTTGCCTATGCTGATTAAGATGCTATTGTGTGAAAAGGGTATTTTGTGTAGCCACACCGAGTGAATGACCCCTGATCAGATCGAAAGCACTGCACGCAACGTAAAATATTATCGAATCAATTAGAGAGGGGACAAATCTATATACAGTCCTCTGGGAATCGCACCTGATATAGAAGGAAGCGAGGCTACGCATGTTGAAGGTACCCCTCCTGCTACACCACCATCAAATTCGTGTAGGGGTAACACATCTCCTAACCCACCACAACCCCCACCTGCAGAAGATATCGCCACACATATGAATCTACCCACCTTTAAGGGTGTGGGGGATGAAGATATGGAATTATTTTGGTTTGTGGCTAATGCAGTGTGGACTGTGAAAAACGCTAATATTGATGCTATCAAGAGAGCATAATTGGCTATGGCATTTGAAGGTCGTGTTTTAGATTGGTTCATGGGATACATTTTTCAAAACTTAGATCCCACTATTCAAAAAATTAAGGATGCCCTGAAGTAGCAGTTATAGAAGCCAAAGTGCTATTCACAGTGTGTAATAGAACTAAAATATTTTAAGCAAGGGCTGAAGGAATCAGTTTGGGAAGCTGACCAATGCCTAAAGCAAACCATCAACAATGGAGGATTTGCTTACGATGATAAGTATCATAAGGAATGGTTCATTTCCATGCTCTTGCCACATCTACGCAGGCCTATGGGTCAACAAAAGATTGATTCATAGGCTGAAGCCCTGGAAATTTCTATGAAGTTAGAAGCTGCGCCTAGAGAAGATGCTCAATTTGGAGCACTGCAAATTCAAAGCCAATTGGAAGCTATGCACTTAGAAATTCAAAATATACATAGATATCGGGGTAAAGAAATTGGCGCATATGTCTGGTGCATACGCTGCAAGGGTGCTGGCCACACCAAAGATCAGTGCCCTCTGTTTTTGGATTATTTGAAAGTTGGGGGACCAAATCCACTCTAGCCCAGGGATACTGCTGGACCTAATACTCCAAACCTACGGTGCATTGATTGTAGGGTGGCTATATGACACGATACAAACCATTGCCCGTGGTTAGGAGCCTATGTGCCAGAACAGAAGAAACAGTGGTGCATATTTTTCTCTTAAGGTGGTCATGATGAGAACCACTGCCGAGCACTTGACCTAATGATAGAAAATGCGAACCTTTATAGAGTGCAAGTTGACCCTTCATCACCATCATATCCCTCTGGAAAGGGAGGATCCCCAGCAAGAGGACGAGGAGGGGGGAGAGATGGAGGCACAGGTCGAGGAAGAGGGAAATTAATTTGTTATAGCCGTGGAGCTGTTGGACACTATGTGCGTGATTGCTCGAAACCTGCACAACAATCCTATAGGTACTGTAGGAAATTTGATCATGTAATTAAATATTTTCCTGTGTTAATAGCCAAAATGCAGGAAAAGCAGTAGATGCCTACTCAAAACATACAAATGGTTAAAGTTGAACCACACGATGAATGTCAAAATGTAAATCTAATTACACGTAGTGATTTTTCCACTAGAGGGAATGAGGAAAAGGTTGATGCGGAGCCATTTATCAAAAAGACATCTGACAAGAAGGAAGGACTCACCCTACAGAAATAAAATGATATTTCCATTGAAGCCAGGAAGGATTTTTCTGCTGCAGGAGCATCCACATCAAAGTCTACCATGGAGCCAAAGGATGGTGATGAAGTCAAACCATTCCTACAAGCCTGCATTAAGCTACTACGGAATCAGAAGGCAATAGATAATCTACAAGCCCTGATAGATAGTTGCATGGAAAAAGAAGCACCTCGAACTGAGACTAAGGCCGTGAACAAGATTTATAAGAACAAGAAGAGAACTAGTCGGGAGATGCGCATGATTGTGCATATTGGAGAGTACGAGATGGATCAAGTCATATTGAATTTGTGGTATGATGCAAATGTCTTACCTAACCAAAATTAGAAAAATATGGGAGATCCAAAGATGGAATGGTCCACCATTCAGTTACACATGGACAATCAACAAAAGGTAATTCCAATTGGAAGACTTCCACAAGTCATGGTAGACATTGCTAGAGTAAAGGCATGTGTGGATTTCAAAGTAAGACAAATTGTGGATGATGCAAACCCCTACCCTGCGCTGTTAGGATTGGATTGGGCCAATGACATGTGAGGGATCATCAACCCGAAGCGTAGAGGCATGATCTTCGAGAATGATGGCACACAGGTGATAGTCCCACTGGATCCAGCAGAATGGGAATGATATACAGAACCAGTATGTGAAGGGGATGATGTTGACCATATTTACAAGCTAACTGTGTGGGACGAAGATTGGATTAAACCTATAGCTAATGGGATGGTTAATTGGGAGAAGGATAGTTCATGCTTCTCATACTCTGATGGCGAGATGGGGAAGTAGAAGAATCGGTTGCACGATGTGTCTGTGTTGTGTTGCCTCATGATTATGAAGAACTTCTGGTGCATATCCTTAGAGGTAAGAGAAATACCCTATTTTGATGGTTCTGGTAGTGTCAAAGAATTTCTGGAAGCATTGGAAAATGTCATCCCAGAGGAACGAAGGCTCTGGGTGCTTAATTTGGCTATGCGTGCAACTCTAGTGCGTTGGTGGGAAATGTACAAGGGATATTTTCAGAACTGGGAGGAGTGTATAAAAATGATGAAATTACTCTTTGAACCTCCAGCTACCCCACCAAATGAGTTGTTTTATGGTCGGGGAGATTCGCGCAAGCACCTGGCCATGTGGATGGAGGTATGGGATGAAAATACCTAGAACGAGTGGGTTCATATGTTTATTCACTTGTTTGGGCCGGTGCCCACAACATGGTATCTAGAAGCTGAGCTACACCAAGGCACTCACCACTGGACTATGATGACTGAGGATTTACTGGTAACCTTTGGCGTTGTTGGGGGATTAGAGAAATTGGATGAAGCCCTGCAGGACATAGAAGCCCTTGTCTTTGATGAATCTTGGCCCCAAAAATAATGTGTTGTGCTAGCCTGGAATGTGTAGATGCAAGACATTGTCAACTGTAGGAACTTCTCCATAGAGGATAATGAAGATGATCCAATGAATTTCAACATCCCAGAATTTGAAGGGGAGTGCACAGTTGCAGGGCCTGCATCAGGGATGGTAGATGTCACAAAACATTTGAAATTGAAGGAATTCAACATTGGGATAGAAGAGCAGCCCAAGTTGGGCAACATTGGGGATTATTAGGATGATGATACAGTAGGGAAGATTCCAGGGCTATTGAAAAAATATCAGGATCTATTTCCTACAAAGTTATCGGAGCTCAAGGGAATTGTAGGGGACCTGGGTGTTATGAAGATCACATTGAATCCAGATGCATGCCCTGTAAAGTAGCAACCATACCGATTGATTCCTAAATATAAGTGGAAATTAAAGGAGGAATTAGAAATGATGGTGGCTGTAGGCATCATTGATCCTATAGAACAGTCTGATTGGGTAAGCCCAATGGTGGTTTAGGAGAAAAAGACCAAAGGAGAGATAAGGATTTGTGTAGATCTGCGCAAGCTGAATGATGCATGTGTGCATGATCCCTTCCCTACTCTCTTTTCTAATGAAATTATGGATCATGTGGGAGGACAAGAATATTATTCATTTACTGATGGATTTTCAAGGTATCATCAGATCATAATTTTTCCTGAAGACTGCAGCAAGACCACCTTTGCAACAGAGTGGGGAATTTTTCCAATATATTGTAATGCCATTCTGATTGAAAAATGAACCTGCGATATTCTCGCACGTGGTCATGGTTGTGTTCAAATAATTCATGCATAAATTCGTGGAGGTACATTTTGATGATTGGTCAAGAAACATGTGTTAAACTTGCACATGATGCTCGACACTTGTAGAAAGCACCTTATTTCTCTTAACCTGAAGAAATGTATATTATGCGTGCCTTTTGGAATTTTGTTAGGACATATAGTATGCCAGGAAGGATTGATGGTAGACCCAACCAGGATAGCAGTATGATCAACCTAGAAGTTCCTACTAATGAGAAAAAATTGTGCTCCATCCTATGACACATAGGTTATTACAGGAAGTTCATTAAAGGGTATTCTCTAATCACTGCACCAATGGAGAAGTTGCTAAAGAAATATGTGTCATTTTTCTAGGATGAAGAATGTTACAAGAGCTTTGAGCTACTGAAGGAGAACATGGTCATCGCACCTATCTTGATATTCCTAGACTGGTCTAAGTTTTTTCATGTGCATGTGGATGCATCTGGTATAGCACTGGGGGTTATTTTAGCACAACCAGGAGAAGAAGACATTGATCACCCTGTTTCTTTTGTCAATAGGAATCTCTCCAATGCAGAGTGTAACTACTCAACCACATCAAGGGAAGGACTGGCCATGGTGTACACTCTCCAAAAATATAGGCACTATCTACTAGGAGGAAATTTCAAAATGTTCACTGACCATTCTGCTTTAAAATACTTGGTCAATAAGCCTGTGTTGAGGGGGGGAGATTTGTAGATGGATGTTGCTCTTTCAAGGGTTTGAATTTGAAATTATTGTGAAGCCTAGAAGACTAAATGTTGGACCTGATCATTTTTCACGAATAAATAATGGGGAAGAACCAACTAGTCTCGAGGAGGGGTTACCCGATGCCCAGCTCTTTGTTATCAAGGTGGTTGATGAGCACTTTGCTGATATTATCCACCTCCTAAATACTGGAAGCACGCTTGTTTAATATTCAATATGAAAAGATAAGGAGTTGGTTGCACATGCAAATGATTTTACTTTGATTTCAAGTCAATGGTATTAGCTGGGATTAGATGAAGTGTTGAGGAGATATGTGTCGGAACATGAAAGGCATGATATCTTGGCTGAGGCTCATGGAGGGGTGGCAGGTGGCCACTATGATGGGAAATCCACAACGCAGAAGGTGTTGCGTGTTGGGTTATGGTGGCCCACACTACATAATGATGCACATACATACTGTCGAGCCTGTGATGCATCTCAGAGAACATGGAAGCCCTTGCACAGAGATGAAATGCCCATGTAACCACAAATGCCCTTGCAGGAATTTGATAAATGGGCTATAGATTTTGTTGGACCAATCAATCCTCCAGGGAAGAACCCTAGAGCGCACTATATCATTACTGTAACTGATTATGTAACCAGATGTGCAGAGGCGAAGGTAGTTAAGGAATGTACTATAGATATTGCTGCGCACTTAATTTTTGAACACATCTTGACCAGATTTGGATGCCCGAATATTTTGATGAGTGATAAAGGTACGCACTTCATTAACGAAATAATTGAAGCTTTAATTGAATAATTTCAGATCCATCACCATAAGAGTACCCCTTATCACCCACAAGAAAATGGCGTAGTAGAAGCTTTCAACAAAATCTTGGAGAATGCGCTCACAAAGGTCTGTAATGCCAATAGGAGTGACTGGGACCTGTGCATCCCTTCTGTGTTATGGGCTTATAGAACCACATGCAAGAAGTTGATGGGAAAAACACCTTTCAGGATGGTCTCTAGGCAAGAAGAAATCATGCCAATGGAATATATTGTCCCAAGCCTGCACATCACAACTTTCAATAATATGGTTGAGCCTGACATTATGGAGGAATGGTTGGCGCAAATAATTTCCTTAGAAGAAGATCGATTCATTGCTAACTTTCATCAGCAAGCGTGAAAGGCACACAAAAAGGCTAGGCATGACAGGCACATTAGGTAGAAGGTGTTCAAGGAGGAAGACTTGGTATTTTTATACGATAGTCAGTTTGCGCACCACCTCGGGAAGTTTAGAAAGCATTGGTTGGGGCCATATATTGTGAAGGAAATCACTGATGGCAGTGTTGTGCGCTTGGCCACACTGCGTGGAGAGAATATTCTAGGGTATTTCAATGGAAGCCGTCTGAAGCCATATATAGACAATCCGGTGCAAACCAAATGACTATATGGCCAGAGCATCAAAATAAAAGGGTTTTCGTGTAGCACAGAGGGAAGGCACAGACAAGTGCGACAGAAGCGCGGGTGAAGAAAATAGCCATTGGAACAGTAAAACTAGGTGAAAAAGTGATTTTACCGTTGGTTGGAGTAGGTTTTTCACATTTAATGAGGCGATCTTTGAGTATTTTTTACCATTTTTTCGAAGATAAGTGGCAAATAGCAACAATCCAACCGTTTTTACCTTGGATCGCTTATAAAAGGAAGGGCACAGATCACAATTGGTTCCTTTTCTTTGTGATTTGTGCCATATCATTATCTGTGAGTCCTTTATTTCCGGCCAAGAAACCCCATCTAACATCAGTAATACAAATTTTATCTTCTGACCGAGAATGATAGCCATCGGCCCTACGGAGGAGCACTCTGTGCCCCTCACTACATCAACTGAGATGGGATCAGATGAAATTCGGGAGGTGATCCTTGAGGTGGAAGAAGTCATGTCCACATCGGCTAAGGGAAAAGGAAAAATTTTGAAGTGGGCTTCCTCGAAGCCACATTCCTCTCCACGAAATGTGACATCCCCACATCAGGCCACTAAGGATCGGTCCCCCATCAGTGATCCATCAAAGAGACCAATGAGTGCCACAAAGGAGGTTGTGTTTGTTGAACCCATTTCTTGGCGGTTGCCATATGTTAAGCCACACAAGCCCTCTACGCACACACTAAAGAATGTAGATTTAGTGCGAGAATACCTCCAGATTCCCTTGATCCTGCATGATGTTCCCCTTGTTGGTGATATATTTACCAAAATCCTGAATATCAATTTTGATGACCATGATTTTGAAAATCAAGACACACTCCCTGAGCTAGCACCGTAGAATTATTTGGAATGAGTGCTCTACGAAGAGGTGCTGAAGGTTGAGCCAATTCCTTTGGCGTGTAGCCTAAACAACACTGGAATCCTCAATATGCTAAGGATTCCACATTTTGGAAGGTACCCAATCACCAGCATTTATGTGTGCTAGATGTTAGCCTTAGTCCATGATGGCTACCTGTGGATTCAAGGGAGAATTTCGATAGACGTCACGCTGATCCATCAGATCACCAGCCTGCCCAAGAAGGGGCGTCATCAAATGACGGGATTCGGGAAAAGAAATGAGCTTAAGGTTGTGACAGATGTAAAGACGAATTACAAGGTGGAGAGAGATAAAAGGGGATTCATGGTTCAGACCATCGCTGACCCAGGAGTGCGCCTGGGCACTCTAGTACTTAGTTGTAAGTAAATGCGAAAATATCACCCAAAGGCAGTCCCGATGCACGTCATTCCTTTGGCAGGGAAATCCAAAAAAGGGGTCAATTATAGCTGGTCCTAGTACCTTTGTGAATCATTTTTGGATAATGTGCGTGAGGCGTAGGACCTAGGTAAACAATTCCGCTACTCTTGGCTGTTGTTTTTCATTGCGCTAGTAGTATGGGAGACTCTAACAGATGTAGTCCTCCATGAGATAGAGTTGGGCGTGTGTGAAGCGGCTTGCTACGCCAATTTGTGGGATTCCCCTGATCCCTAGTGCATAAAGGAAAATAATATCTTCTGGGTCCTTTTTGAAGGTGCGTTGGCTACTTCCATACATTCACGACCCAGAATCTCACCAGCAGTATATGAGAAATACAAGAGCGTCGCTGAATTCCATGTGACCATTCACAATGTGCAGATTAGGGCATGCAAGGACCCTACATGACACACCTTGCCGTTCATGGTAATGAAAGTAGAAGATGACCAGGTCATGGAAACTTGGCCAAATGCATGGAAAGTTGGGCTCGGCTCTAGCCAGCCCATTACACCATCTACATTAGGAAAAGAGATAGCTCTGAAGGACACAAAGAAAGAAATCGAGTTGTGCACTGAAGAGGTGGGAACAGGTGCTGAGAAGATTGGCGGAAAGGAATCTGAATCATAAGTGGAGAAGGAGCCCGAAACAGAGAAAGATAAATATTGTGATCTAGGAGGTGAGCATGATGTGGACCCCGGAGGTTTAGATGGGCTAAACGGGGATGGTGCTAAATCTTTGCGCGGCACCAAGAGAGGCACATAAGCTTCAAAAGGCCCATGCAAAAAGCGAAAGGGGTCCAAGGCCGAGGGGGATGAAGAGGTCACTCTCACAGAAGAGGACCTCTATAACATCACAGGCACAGTCTCTTCTGTGTCTGAGGACCGATGGACTACTATGGAGGAGCAGAACAAGGCCACGGTGGAGGCCTTTCAATCAAGATTGCAGGTTTCACAACTGAAGACAGAAAATCTGCAAATGAGCGTAGATCAAGTGAGGCCGGTATAAGCGAGCCTGCCAAACACTACAATCATCACAATGTCCGAGAGTATAATATTCCCCTCCTCGAGTGCATCCGTGACACTAGAAAAACCAGATCTGTGTGCGCAGATGTAAGCCTGCCCTGAGGTCGGCATTGACCTTGCAAAGCTACCAAGTGGAAAGATACATGCTCTTCACATATTTATTTCAAATTAACTGCAGTGCAGGGAGGCGCACACACAACAAAAATTAAGTGAAGCTGAGTAGACCGATGCCACAAAAAGAACAGAACCGCTCGAGGCACAAACAATGCAGCAAGAAACCGTGGCTCATTGCACGAAATTGGAGAACCTGATCGATAGATTGTGTGGAGAGCTTCCTAAAGTAGTCAAATCGACATCCGTCATGCTGTACGTTAATATTGAAAGCCTGGTTTCTATGCTCAAGGCCTCCAGATCCTAAATACAAACGGTGAAGGAAGAATTTGAACAAAAAATTGTTTCACTGCAGGCTAAGCTACAGCCTGAGACTCCTCAAGAGGTGCACATGCAGCGAGTCGCCTTAGTCAAAGAAGCATCTGGGAGCATTTCCGATAACATCAAAAAAGGCTCAAAGCTACTTGAGACCGCCATGGGACTATGGACCTTTGTGCAAATAGATCCACTTGTCAAAAATATTACTCAAGAGTTGCGCACCAAAGAGCAAGAGTTCGATGATCTATAGGAGGCCTTACCCACATTGATTCCTGCCCAACACATGGCCCTCCTTCAAAACAGTCAGGTGTTACACTATGAAGTCAAGGAACTCTGCCGGAAGAAGCAGATTGTCACTGATCACATGAATCTGTGGGCAGATGAGGCAATGAAGTTGTCTTAGGACCTAGATGTTGC
Source organism: Pinus albicaulis (assembly GCA_034641835.2). Taxonomy (NCBI): domain Eukaryota; kingdom Viridiplantae; phylum Streptophyta; class Pinopsida; order Pinales; family Pinaceae; genus Pinus; species Pinus albicaulis. The sequence continues at coordinate 43,891,278 of CM076574.1, forward strand.
AGTAAGGACCTTCAATCAAACCTTCTAGAGTGTCACCCTAGCTGTAGAGGGTCCGACTCTCTAGAAGCTAGTATAGACCGCACAGAGTGCAGCGGATTAGAGTGTGGGCATCTTGGCACCCTTTTCTATTGTGATTGAAGAGCTCTAGAACAATATTAAGAACCCAATGCCGCTGTGACTTGGGATGAGTCACAAGATTGTGTTGGGGGCCTGTTGGAGCAGGGCCCCCTAAGTCTGAGCTTTGAAGACATTTTTGATATGTTTTTGTAAAATATTTTGTAATTTTAGTCGTGTGCAACACAATCCAAGGGGCTTTGGGGTGGGTCAAAGCCCCTCATGAGTTGTAATGGGTAAAAAGGGTAGAACTAGGGGCCACAAACCACGATTTGTGGACCTTAGATTAGCGCAGGCTAAAAGTATAAATAGGAGTCTAGATCGAGTCAAATTAGTCAATTTTTGATAAGGAGTGAATGATTGATGATAGATCTAGTTGTGTTATGATATTTTTTGCGGATTTAACTGGGTAAAAGGCTCTTGTTGGCTATGTGTGCGGATACCTTAGTCCTGTTGCTTGCGGACCCCGTTGGCTATTTGCGCGGCTGAACTGAAGGTTGTGTAAGGAAGATTTGAACTATTTATGAATAAAGAATTGGTGTTGATGATATCTGAGTCTGAAATGCATCTGTTGTTTACTTTATGATCGTTTCTTCATATTATTTCCGATTCATGTGTTAAATGTGTTTAGGTCGATTTCACAACTACTTCTGGCTTTAGATAAATGGTTATTGAATGGATCTAGTGTTATTGGGTTCTAATGCTATCTGTTAAAAGTTATTACCTGGCTTATGGACTTTGATTTAACCTATGCGTAAGATATTATGCATAATTGACCTAAATCTGTCTGTAAGGGTTTCTTGGTTAGGGCTTTTGTTGCAGAGGTCTGTTCATGATTGTTTTATATCTAAGGGAACCCACATCATTTAAATCTCTCTCATGGTGTGGAAACCTAGTTCTAGCACCCCCCCATACTGCTTCGGGTGAGAATTTGACTTGTGAAAGCAAGTCACTGCTGAAAGGGCCAGTTGTAAGAGGGTTTTGTTGGTTAACCTCAACTTCGAACTTGGGTTAGGACCCCTCAAGCCAAAAATCAATTAGGCCTATTTTTGAATTTTGATATTTTGGGACTTTCTAGAAGTATTTTAGTGATCAGATAGGTGTGGATATGTGGATAAGATGATTTTATAGACTTGATGTTGCTAGTTTTTCTCTAATATTTAAATCATGATGTTTCCAAGTTAAGATTGTCTTGATCTTATTTGGAGATACTGTGTATCTAGTCTTTTTAGTTTCCATGCAAGGAATTATTCCTGATTTTATTTAAGAAGCATAATACATGACAAATGGTTGGGTTGGGTCTAAATTGTAAGAGACTAAGGCTATTTTGTATTGCATTATTTTTCCAAATGAATAGAAGAAGGTGAATGTTGTTTGGACAGGGATACTTGTGTCATGCTTATTGGTTTGTTTTCCCCTTTGTGAATCATATGTATTTTATCTTTAGGTCTATTTTTTAAAATATAATTTCATATTGTATAAGTTCTTCATGCTCATCTTGAAAGAAGTGTATTTCAGAATTCATGTATTTTCTCTGTTTAGTTTCAGTTGATCATGTGTTATTTTTCTTCTATGACAAATCTAAATTCATCTATAGCTTTATGCTCGGTTTTTAATTTTGTTTCCTACCACATTCATTTTTCCACTACAACTAACTTTGATTAATCACCAGTAAATCTGCCTATCTTTCCCCTATTGAAAATTGTATTATGTCCCTTATTCATTTGGACATGTAACTCTGATCCAAAATAGTTCTTTCCCTTTGCACCCACCTTAAAAAATAAAGCTAAAATCATTCTTTGATCATCATAGCCAGCCTAAACCCAGATCCTATTAGTCACCTAGGTGATTAGTAGCATGAGATAGTGAGAGATCCATCTCCAAGGCTAAGGGGGGCTAGACCTTAGCCTACAAGCGGTTTGTGGTTACCCCTATAATCCTTTTCTCACCCTATAGGTTTAAATTACAGGGTGCTAACACAAAGTATTGCAAAATAGGTAATGAAAAAAACAATTATTTATAATTTAAAAAGCAAAAAATTATACAAACATTCTACCCAATATTTTCCTCTCCTAGGTTTATGGGTTCTCTTTTTGCATCTTCTTTTCTTTGAAGGTTGCCTTAAGAATTGTGCCAGTAACGTCTTTTCCACATGTTGATTTCCTTGCATTGGTTTGCATAACCTCTTTATCCTTCTTGGAATGAATTTATGGATGAATTTTCCAACACCTTTCATTCCCATGCCCATTCATGTTACAATGGGTACAAAATTACTTTTTCTTGCCCATCAACAAGGAAGTATTCAAACTTAATGGAGGTTATTCATGCTTGATGCCAAGAATTTGATCCATTATTTTGACCATCACCTTGCGTTGCTCACAGTCATCCACACATTGGTCAATTTCATCCTAGAAAGTGCAAGGATATATGTCCCCTAAATAATAAAAATTACTAACATTTGGAAAATTCCCATGACATGTATACATCTCCCTTCGCTGAAACTTTTTACAATGTCGAATGGACGATGACATGCAAAGTCCTTTGAAGCATTCATCTCTCTTCAAAGAAAAATTTCCATTATCGTTACCATCTTGGTGTGATATATCATCATCTGATGATTTCTTTGCCTCAAATAGTTTAGAACACTCTCCAAACTCTTTATGACCATATCCAAATCCTTGATATCTTGGTATCTCTTTCACCATGATAGGATTAGTGATTCCTTGACCATTAATTCTGAGGCCTCCTCCTTCATAACCCATCCTAGCTAGTAGCTTCATACCAATGCCTTTAGTATGTTGTTCAAAGGATGCAAAAGATGTGTAATTAACATAAACTGAAGGATTTGAACTAGAGAGGTTGATTACCTCCTTGGATTTTCCTCTCATCTTTTTTGCTTTAGATGTTGATGACGAATTTAAAGATGAATCAAGCCAACCACTTTTACCAACATGCATATAATGAGAATATTTAAGATACTGACAAAAATCACAAGCATCATTCTCCACATAGGGTCCATAACATGTGTTTGGACCATGCCCATAAAATGGATTCACTTTGGAGGTATTATTTGCTTCTTTTGGAGTGGAAATTTCATCAATTTTTTCCTCAAGCACATGCTACAACTGAAGGCACATATGTCTCTTCTCCTCTTTAGAAATTTCAAGCATTCTCCTCAATTCAACATTCTCCATTCGAAGAGACAAGTTCATGTCCTCTAGCTCTTGGAGTTGTAGCTTCTTTCCCATACCTACAACTTGGTCATAAATAACTTTGATACCAATTTGATCTAGAATTGGAGGAGAAATTATCCTTCCTAAAAATTGACTGTCCTCTAATGCTAAAAATGGGTTTCATTATATCAACAAGTTTTATGGTCGCTTCAAGCATAATGAGTTAGTTTTCATGTGAACTATAAATAAGAAACATATAATCATTTATCTCATAAAGTAAAACATGAAGAGATACAACACAAAATTTGGTGACGGATTTCACCCCTCCTGGGCTACATCTATGTGCATGCTAACACAACTAGATCTCTCCACAAATTTCAATGATAAAGAGTACATAAAGTGTGCTAAAAAAAATGAGTGGTTAGTTTCCCCTTCAAGGAAATATTCTCCTACAAAGAAATCTCACACTAAAATCATGACCACCTACAATCAGTTATGAAACAATCAACAAGAAAATCCTCTCACATCAAGAATTTGTACTCCATTTTAAAATGAGCATAGATGTACAAAAATTACACATTCAAGTACTAAAAGAGAACTTTCCTCAAAAAAACATAATGAGAAAAAACAAACATGAGTTGCACCATAGATGTTACAGCTACTGCAAATAACATATGAAATCTAGAAAACCCCTACAAGGTACTCTCCATGCTCAAAATCCTTTAAAATCTACTCCAAGTCACTGATTGATCTTGGCACTCGTAGAATTAAACCTGCAAAAAGTTCTTCCAGAAGTACTCCAATCAATAAACAAAAGCTTCCATTGGATTCAAAATGTATAAAAACCCCTATTTGTGCTCTTCTTTGGATAAAAAAGGTCAAAAAATCTTGAAGTTATTGCACTCTAGAGTTTCTTCTACTATTGGTCCTCCAAATTGGATGAACCTGCAAAGAAAGTGACATTTTCTCCGTTTAATCCGCTCAGGAGGCAACAAATTCACCCGCATCTAATGTAAATTGTCACTTGTTTTAAACGCCCAATAACCTCGTGAGCGTAAAAATATGGCCACATGGGTGCCATAATGCTGAGGTTTGGGCCAACAGTCCACCCTTTCCAGCCTAGGCACCTGATCCTCTGGGATGGTGGTCGCATGTGCTTGATGTGGTTGGTGGCCAAGGCTAATCATTCGCCCCCACAGCATTAATGTGGCAGGGGGACGGGGCTGACCGCACGCCCCCGCCACTAGAGCCCTATTTCTATCCAACTTCGGTCACCCTCCATATGCCCAGGGTCTGCTTAAACTTCACTCCATTGGACTATCCTTCCCTCGCTCGAGGTCATATGATGAGTACATTGAAACCAAGGCTAGGGCCTACTGCCCTCCCCCTCTACCAAGTGTCTCTCGTCCGTGCCATATTCATGTGGAAACAAACATGACTAAGCATTGGGGCTGGTCCCTAAGCCCTCTCTACCGACTTGCACTCATCGACGGTCTCATGGATTTGGTGCGATGACTAGGGGTAGGCCCCACTCCTTAGCTCTGAACGTTTTCGCGTGAGGGTTCTATGGCGTATAACATGACCGGGGGTCGAAGCTCATTGCAAAACCCGTCCTCACAATGCGCTCATAACTAAACTTTAAATGGGTGTGGATAAAATATGTTGTAAGGAACACCGTGTAGGAGATTTGCTAGAGGTTGGAGTTGTGTTGCGTCAAGTCCCTGGTTCGAACCCTGCCGAGGCCATTGATCCCTTAACAGAATTTTTGACTAGTTTGGAGGCACCACGTAGTGACCTCTAGTTGGGCCACGTGGCAGCCTCCCATTAGGCCACAAAAACAAAATTCGACCAACAAAAATGTGCCAACCTGAACCTGTATGATCCCGCCAATTGGAAAGTTGTAATTGGTCCCGTACACCAAGTAGGCATGATGACATCAACAGTACGGACTTCCCAGTCAGCATTCTATTCAACCCACCTGCAAATTTTTTTGTTGTTGACCAAAACATTTATAACATCATAACTTTTTCATACGACATCGGATTGAGGCAATTCAAGTGTCATTGGAATGATAATGACAAACAATACGAACTGACGTCATTTTCAAAATATTTTGGGCACTTTCAGTTGAGAAAATTTTTGATCTTCAGATCACACAATGACCAAAAATACATTGGAAAATTTTTTGACATGTTTACAGGGCATTTAAATGAGTGTCGGTTTACTTCATATTCAATCTTAATAATAAATGAAGAAATTAGAGATCTCACAAATCAATGATTTGTAAATAATTTGACTCTAATCAAAGGTCTTCTCATGAGAAATTGAGTGAAACACCTTCAATTACAAATGATGATAAATTTTTATATGATCAAGTTTAGTGTAATATCCCTTTTCAGGAATATCAACAATGAGCTCAAGAAAAAAGCTGTATAAGAAAAAATATGAAATAGAAATGAAAATCATGGCTTGGTTCCTCTTATTTATGTTGTGTGGGAATTATATATGGAATTTCATATAAAACAAATCAGTTTAGATACATTAAACAGATCTCCCAAAAACTAGACTAGCTAAAAAGCACCCAAAGAGGAAGGTTGTAGCCAAATGCAAACAATTCTTCAAGAATTGCACAGTTTTATCATATGTTCAGTGGAGATCAGAAATGAGGTTTATATTTCAGTAATACAGCAGCAAATCATCATTAGGATGAAACTCTTTCACTATACAGTAGAATGTATGAGGCAATACAGCAAGAAATCTTCAAAAAAGAGAGCTAGAACACATGTAAACTTGCAAAATTGGCTCAACAATGTTATTTTTAAGGAGCTTCAGTAGTTGTAAGTCACAACTTAGATCTAGGGAAGATTTTTGGACAAAACATCAGGTCTATTTCAGATCTGGAAACTATATAGTTTTCTCTTCAAGATCCCCTTGGAATTTTGACAAAAGCATGCATAAACAAGAGTAGATCTGAGAAACAAGTTGCAGAGTTGTAAAATGCTGCAATAAATTTATGAACATAACATTTCATTACAATGGATCAGATCTAAATAGAACATGGATCAACAAGCTAATCCATGGATCACCAGGTGGAAGGCAAAGCCCAACACTAGAGATCTATGATCTAAACTATAAGCAAAGCATCATGAAGAACCTCATACAAAAATAATGCAATCTACTCATGGAAACAGCGTTGTAGCTCAAATGTCATAGCTAACCACTATAAAATTGTAGATCTGAAGTACAAAGAGAAGAGACACTCTTCCAGGAGGTTAAAGAACACACTCCATGAGAAGAGGGTCCCAAAAATACACTATATCTCTGCAGATCTAAACTCCCACTTGCTGCAACTTGCAGAAGCAGCAAAACCCTCAATGGATCAGCATTTCTAATGAAAGTAGAGCTTGGCCTCAAGCCTGATAGTGGTTCAATTCAGCAAAACACTCCTCCAAGAATCCTCAAAGGAAGAGGTGAAATCCCTGCAGAGGAATTCCAAATACAATCCTCCACTAAACAACAGAGAATGGTATTTGTCTAAGCAGACAAATACTCAAAAATATGATCAATCAACAACCTTCTCTTGCTGCCCTCCTTTTCCTTTTATAATATGAGAAATCTTTTGCAAACCCTAAACCACCTTGATGAGTTAGCCCTTTTCACACGAGAGGCTTCCTTCTAGAACTACGCTATCCCTTTTGGAGATGCAATGAACCTAGATAGCGCTGTTGATTTGGTCAAGGTTGACCCAGTCTTTAGCTCAAACCTCTTTCACACCTGCAAGTGATTATTTACATGGCCTTGATTTGTCTTTGTTCACATGGGCATTGATTTATTCAGACTTTTTAGAAGTTTTACATGTCCTCCTTTATTCATTTATTCATGAAACATAAATTAAAACAAAATTGAATGTTCCTCTTATCAAGGCTAAGTGGGAACATTACATTTAGTGTGATATTTCCAGTTATCTCGTAAGGAATTGGGAATAAATACAGTTAAAAAATAAAATGAAAAGGTTTAGAATATGACAAAGAAAACATATTTCATATTCTATATTAATATAAACTAATTAATTTTGTGAGTTGGGGATTTATTGATAAAAAATATCAAATATAAATGAGGAAAAATTGAAGTTCCAACAACGAAATCAATTGTTTGATATTCGTCCTTGTCAACATAGTGGCAAGAATAATCATTCAATAGACAAATGCTCCAAAAGAAACAAGCATGTAAGACTAAAGATTCACTATGAGTGGATCAATGTTTTGGAATGGTCATCAACAACCAAGTGGTTATATTAGTGTTATCAAATAATTCAATATCAAGTACATAATTATCTTATAGTGGACAACGAAATGAGAATTGTACTCTCTTGTACCTTAAAGGAGGGAGTAGAATGGTAAAAACCATTGCACCTTAAGGGGGGAGGAATTCATGAATCTATTGAAAATGGTTAGTATTACACTGAAGAAATAAATAAATAAAAAATAAAAAATCCAATGTACATGATTTATGGTCAACCAAAATCTGCTTGTTATCTCTTATTTTGGCTAGTAAAGGGTGGAATTGAATATGGTTGTTAGATTAAATTTTTTTACAACACAAACAAATTTCTAGATGGGAAAAAAATCACCATATGGGAAACAAATAAATCACTAGATGGGAATAACCAGTTTGTAGACATTAAACTTTGGAAAAACTATGGTTCAATTTACTTAGGTTGAATCATATTTAAGATACATGATTAGTATGTTGATTTTGAGAGCACTATTATGGACATTTTTGTTCACCTGGACGACCATTGAACCCTTTTTAATTGTAGCTTCGAATTTTATTGGGTTGTCAAGCATTTTAAAGGATGTGTTAGACTTGTAGCATGCACATTTCTCTTTATTCACTCTCGTCGTTTTGGAGTTCACATAAGTGAAAAAATTATAAGAACTCTATCTCATGTGTTTATACATTAGGATTTTCTAGATTCTATGATTTTTTAGCATAAATATTTGAAATTTTTTCAAGTAGTTCTTCTTTAAGGCTCAACTCATCAATTTTAGCATAAAGGCTTGGAGTTGATAGAAGTTCTTACTACCTTGCTGGTATTATGTTTCAAACTTATGGCTAGGGGGGAATGTTAACTTGTGACTACGATATAATCATGAAGTACTAGTAAACCATCTTTGTATTTCACATTGTAGAATATAGTTGTTATGCTAAATGTGTTCTAGATTCATACTTTTCCTCCTCCTTGTCTTATCTCTTAATAAGGTGTCAATGTGAGATCAAATGAGGTGGTTTCAATCATGTATTATATATTTTAACTTTATCATGTTTCTTGTTCCTCCTCCATAGTTGCAATATCTTGATGACATTCATTAAGGTGCTCCTAGTAAAGAAGGTGTTACTCCTTGCCTCAAGTGTTAGGGAGAAGCTCAATTTCGTATTTAAGACAAGTAATTTCACATTTATTCGATACTAATGCTTCAATTCCATATACCAATTGAAATATGTATAAACATGTGGTAGCCTTGATCTAGGTTTGTTATACATAAATATATGAAAAATCATGAGATTTTAGTTGGATTTATTCTTATTTATTGTCCTCCATATATTTTTTTAGTATTTTTTTAACTACCTCTAGTTTTACTGTGGCCTAAGTTTAATAAGGTGTAGAAATTTCATGTTGAAAACTTAACTGAACTATTGGATCCTTCCTCATATGCTTCTAAATGTGAGAACCATGTTCTATGAAAAATTATCTATGAAAACCAAAGCTTATGATAACATGATTAAAAATAAATAAGGCCACTCTATCACTATCGCTTGAGAATTTTATAATCACTTCCACTCATTTTGTAAATTAGTTGATGACCGCAATATTGTACATATGATCTCTTTTATAATTTGGAAAACACTCCATAAAAAATTCCTAATTTTTTGTAGGGTCCAATGGTCAAAAGTGGGAAAGGTGAAGCATGATGAATAAACATTTTATTCTTAAAAAATTGACAAGGATGTCATCTCTTAACAACTTTAATACAATATTTAAGAAATCGATGGATATTAATAGATTTGCTGTAAAATATTTGGTTTATCACCATCCTAGATAAGTGACCACCACATGTTCCACCATGGAAACCATGAAAGACACTCTTTTCCTCTCCTTAAATTAAACATTGATGCAAAGTAAAATAAATCCCTTGATGACATAGAGTGTCACCTATAATGTGTTATTTTCGACCTTGATTCAAAATACATTGATTTCCATCATGGGATAGGTCAATATCAAGATTTTGAGTATATATATACATAATGTTATCGTGATACCATGGATTTGTAGTGGCTATGGGTAAAAAATAACATTAGGTAATGAATTATTTACCATCTAATCCTTAATTCCCCAAGGTAGATCTGACATCCACACAAAAAATGCTAAATATTTCTTAAATTAAAAAGGGAAATTCTTGCACTATAATGTTCTAATTTTCAAATTATTCGTTCAGTCGATACGTGTTGCATAGGTGTAGAATTTCTAATCATATTCATGTGTCTAGAAATCATATAATGTTGAATTTTCTGGATAACATGCACAATTTCCAAGGCTAAATTCTCCTAATGATTATACCTCAATTTAGGTCTAGAAATCCTCTTACTTAAATAATAAATCATGTGCTCCTAGTATGCATCACCTTCCTAAACTATAAACATACAAAATTTAGATTCAAACATTATGAAATATAAAGAAACACGTATTGTAGTTTGGAGACTCAATAATAGAGCCAATATAAGAGGTTTTTTCAACTATTTGAGTGATCACTTCACTTCCACATCCCATATAAATGGAATTTCCTTTCATAAAGGCACATGAATCTCATAACACACTCAACCCCATAATACCATATTAGGGTTGTGGTGCATAATTATACCCAACATTTAATGTACATAATGAAGATGTGGTTATCTGAAAATCATCTTTATTTCATCACCTCAAATCACAATCTCGATACCACCATCATCTTCTGCTCATTGAGAGATTTCCAATTATATAAAATTCATCTCATTATGAGTTATGAGCATAAAGGTATGAACGTTTGAAGTTTTTTCCCTTTTAGGGCCACATAATCATCTGTACAAGTCCACGTGGCCAACACGTGGTAGCTCTACATCACATGTTAGCCCTCCACTTGTCCACATCCCAGGCCCATGTCATATGGGGTCCTTTTCATTCTAGTGATTCCAATAAAACCTACAGTATCCATTCCTCAAGGGTCTAATATAGTTGATATGACTAGCATGACCAAAATATTGATGTGTCGGTATGGAAAATACAATTGATATGGAATGAGGCCTCCAATAATATGGTATGATTATATATCATTGGCTTGGCCTGCCAATATGTTGATATAGTGGTGGTCTCAACATATGATAAGTCAATATGACAACGTAGTGTTATTTAACTTAGAATGCTAGAAATTTAGCAAAAATGTTATAATAAGAAAACCCTCACAAAACATCAATATGTCGATAGGCATGTGGCTAGCTCAACTTACCACTTCATCACCTTGCTACCAAATCATATCCTACCACATGCCACAAGTTAACATATTTTTCACGTGGCTTCACTGATGTGTATATTGAAATATTAGGATATTGGTGACATTAGAGGAATTTTGAGGTCCAAAATGGTCCTCCTAACAAAAATGTACATCGGGTCAAAATGTGAAGTTGGGTTACACTTTTTAATCGTTTTTGAGAAAAAATATCATTTTAGAAGTTTTTCAACTTTCTGCAAGCCAAAACAATTTTTCTGTTTAGAATTCCATTTTATGATAAAGATAAAACTTGTCAGAAAATTTATTCTCTTTCTATTACTTTTTTTTTGGAATTTTTTAGTTCACATTGATATTTCAACTTAACAATTCTTTGAGTGTATGTTCTTTAACAATCAAAGGATTCATAAAAATTCATGTTGAAAAGTGTTGGTGTATTCTTTGAAAACTTTGTGTTTTTGAGAAAAAAAATGTGTTAACAACAATCTAGAAAGAGTCTACTTCGGTATCATTATATTTACGAAACCAACTGATGCATATCATAATTACTAGAATTTTTTGAACTGAACCAATACGAAAAAACTACATATTTTAATATGTTTCGGCCCGCGTGAAGTTCCTCAACATATTAGTTATAAACTAAAAATCTAAAAATGACCCATTATAGACGACAGACCCGTGTAATGCACAATAAATTTTTCGATTTTTTTTACAGTGTATTTTTGGAGATACAAAATTTTGATTTCACTGAATCATAATGACCTTCAGAAACTGTTTGCACCCATTTTATTAAAAAATTAATTAAAATTAGTAAATATCTATGTAATTCCATAAAAGTTATATTTCCTAAAAGTAGATTGAATTCTACAAGTGCTTGTCTTAGTTCCAAAAGTTAATTAATAATTTTATGGAGTTTAGTCATTCCAAAGTTGAAGAAATGTGTTTAGAGCCGAGCTGCAGCGTAGTTGTAGATGTTTTAGTTTGGCCGAAATTTTGTAATAGTTCTGCTGGATTGTTTTTTCCCTCTCTATCTTGTTAGTTTTAATGACAAAAAAGTATGGCCGAACTTTTTATAAAATTTTGGCTGAACTTATGCTCGCAAATTACGTTGGCCAGAAAATTCAATGAAGCCCCTCCAAAAAAATAAATTTGGAAACTATATAAATAGGTGAAAACGGAAACATTATTTTCGCACAATTTCTTCATTTGGGGTGAATTTTCAAAGGAATTTTTTTGGCTTAATTTTCAAAGGACATTTTTTGGAGGTATTTTTTAAAGTGACATTTTTTTAAAGGTTTTTTGGGTTTAATTTTTAAAGGACATTTTTTGGAGGTATTTTTTAAAGTGAAAATTATTTAGAGGTTTTATGAGCTTAATTTTCAAATGACATTTTTTGGAGGTATTTTTTAAAGTGACATTTTTTTAGAGTAAGTGTTTTGGGTTGAAGTAAATCTTTTATAATGAAATTTTAAAGTGAGTTTTTGTCTAATTTTTTAAGTGAATTTTTTTGCAGGACTTGGAAGGAAATATTCTGAGCTTCATTTTTAAAATACATTTTTTTTGGTGGAATTTTTAAAGTAAGTGTTTTGGGTTGAAGTATGTCTTTTGTACAAAATTTTTAAAGTGAGTTTTTTTGAAATTAAATCTTTTGTGATGCTTTTTTGAATTGAGTTTTTGTCTAAATTTTGATAGTGAGTTTTTTTACAAGATTTTGAAGGAAAGGTTTTGAGCTTCATACTAAATTATCATGGGAAATCAAAGAAATTACAAGAGAAAATATGATCGAACAAGAGACCCTGAGGCTCGTAGAGAACAGAGGAGATAATATCACCAAAAAAAAGAGAGAAGAATGCTCAAATATTAAAAGGGAAAATCAACCTCAACTAGAAGTTGAAGCAGGTAAGTAAATGTGAATATTAAAAATGATATTTAAAATTTAACTAACTTGTATTGTGAAACTTAATTTTTATTTCATGAATTAATTTGAAAAATATTTTGCAATGTAAATAGAGAGAGATATTCCTCAAAACATTGATGATGAGATAGAAAAAATTGAAATAGAAAAAATTGAAAGAGAAAGTGAAAGAGATATTGAACCAATGACTGAAGATGTTGAAATAAATTCAAGTGAAGAAATTGAATCACCAGGTATGTATATATATGTCGAATGTGTATTATTGAAATTATACATATTTATTAATTTAATTATTTATTGAATATGTAAACTCATTTTGTACATTTAATTCTACTATGTACAGATGAAATCAATATCAATGATGAGATGTTAGAAAATGTTGACACTGACACATATGGAGATAAAAAATCTGACCATGTTATACAATATTATGTTAAGTTCATTATTGATATGTTTTTCAAAGATGAAAATGTGGCAGTTCAAGCCAAAATTTTGAAAAGTCTCTTAACATCAAAGAAATTAAAGGAAGCTACGACTTTATTGGGTATTCGAAAATCAACAAAAGATAAAAAAAAATGAGGGAAAATGTGATACAAAATATAAATAGTGCTCTAAAGTCAATTGGAATATCTAGAAAGAAAAGTGATTTAGATGCACGTAGAGCAATACAAATGGCATCAGTTTCATCAAGTACTAAAGAGAATCGTTTGGTAAAATCTATGGCACAAGCATTAGGGACCTCACGAAAAAATTTGCACAAAAATCGAAAGCTTTGATTGCAAATAGATGAAAATGATGAAATCGCTTGTTGGACAGTTATTTGTAGGCAACCATACAAATATAGACTTGGAGAAGTTGTTGAAAAAATAATATATGAATATTGGATGAAAAATTCACATGTTTCACCAAAATCAAGGGATGTGATGCGACGAAGAATAACACCAAATCAGTACAAAGAACATGCAAAACATATCTTGGACACCACTCAGATAGAGTTTTTCAACAAGTTCATAGAAGAGAATCATGAAATTAATGTCTCAACCAGTGCTTTTGTGCAACAAAAACCATGGTATGTTAAACCTATCAATGTACGTGACACTTGTTGTGTTTCGTTATCATGTGGAATTTTAGTTATATTATGACACATTCCTTAATTTTGGTAAAACATTTTGGAAAGATTCACCTCCTCCTTCCACTATCCATGATTTCGTATCTCAAATTCTATGTGCAAGAGAAAGCCGTGAATTATTCTACCAAAAGAAATGTGTTGGTGGTAAAAAATGCGATGACTGTGGAGATTTCACTTTATTTCAAAACAAATATCATACTAATATAAATGATCAATCATTTTCCAACATAAAAGTGAAATGGAAGATATATGAATATATTAACACATGGATTGGTTCAAGTAATACTAAAACTGCTACAAGAATTGATTTACAAGAAGAAGAAAATTTTTTGATAGAGTTTTGAGAAATTTTGAGGCAGAAATTTATAAATACACCAAGCATTCCCATAGAGCTCGATGGCAGGACTTGAAATTCAAAAAATCCCGTGAAGTTTTTTTACTAGGGACCATTTTGTCAATAGTTGATTTTGTAGATAATTACACATTTGTTCCACAAAAATAAATACAGAGTGAATACTATAATTCTGACCAAGTCTCCATGCTTGTCCATATTCTATATATACACGCTGAACAAAATGTTGATCCTATAGAAAACACCAGTGAAAATCGACATGTTATTAAAGAATATCACTTTTATATCAGTGACGATCGTACACATGATACATATTTTGTACAACATTGTTTTGAAAATATTTATGACTCCTTGAAAAGTCGTGAAATAAAATTCAATGAACATTGGATATGGTCAGATGGATGCGCAGGTCAATTCAAATCTTCATGATCATTCTTTTGGTTTTTTTGTCTTCATATGAAAACCTGCATTAAACATTGTTGGAATTTATTTGAGACTAGTCATGGAAAAGGAGAATATGATAGTGCAGGGGCATGTATAAAATGAGCACTTCGAAGATATCAAATGGAACACTCTACAAGCTGACTTGTCTCAGCTGAACAAGTTGTTCAATGGTTCAACGCTGCACTAAGCCATCAAACTAACCGGTCAAGGGAATTACGAAGGTACATGTACATATATATACAAATTAACTTGCATATATATAGATGTAGAACTTTAATATAAATGATCTAATTTTTATTAGATTTATAATTTTAAACATTATTTATCACAATGATTATCTTTGATTGTATTTTGAATAACATATTTATATTCTTGTTTGAATTTTCCATATGCGTTTTTTTTGCAAATTTGGGTCCAAGATGTAGATAGATCAATTGGAAATGACATTGAAACAATAAAAGGGACTCGAAAATTGCATTCAATTAAAACAAAGTAGTACCAAAATGTGTTTGCATTTGATAAAAGAAAATATTCTTGTTTTTTTCATGTTTGCATAGAAAACACAGAATCCAATAATGTTTGTGAAAAAAATATATATGTAAAAGATTGGCAACATACATAACTAAATACAAAGGGGAAAATGTATGTTGAAAACTTTGAAGGAATGCAATCAGAGGAGACTATAGTATCATCTGAAGGTGATCAAGTTTCTGATCTTGTTAGAGAAGGTACATTTCAATTGCTTTCAAATGATAGAGATCTAGAAATAGATAATAAAATCAAGTACACATGTTAATTAAAGTTAAATTTTCATGTTAATTGTGATCTAAATTTATGTAAGTTTGTTTTATTGTGTAGGAAATGTTTTTATTGTGGTTTCACATACTACCAATGCAGAAAATGTGAAGTATTATTTGATGCATTGCACTGAACTAAAGATGAAATTATTGGAAAACTATGATGATAACAGGTTTATATATGGCAGAGGGTCTATTATACTGAAAGGTTATTTTTTCCAACAAACTCATCAACTTCAGGATTTTTTTTACTTTCAAGACTATGAACCTGATGTCATAAGTTGTTAATATAGTCACTTGGTGTGCGCAACACGCATAAAGTTGATAAAAGTTCAATCAAAGAAAAAATTGAAAATTAAGAAATGGAAAATGTCAGAAGCCGATCATGAACAGATCATTGAAGATGGAATTCCATTAGAATTTTTTTTTATTGGACTTCCCAACAATTTCTTCTCCTTGGATTCATCTTTTAGAACTTACAAAACTGAACTAGAAATTGTTAGCCTTTTTTTTGTGCATTCTTAAGTTTTACATTATTATAATATGTATATTTTATGTTATGTACAAGTGTTTGCACATGTACATTGTTTTGGCACATGCACACAAGTAATATATACACATGTACACATACATGAAGATTATCTGGTCTTAAATGATTTCATACATTATCTGGTACAATTTATGTCATTATGTCATTATTGGAAAATGTACATGTGTATCTAGCATAGTTGATATAATGCAAATTTAAGTTATGATTTTGTTTTATACATCTATTAAGTAAATTATAATATTCATTCTTGAATGTAAAATGTGTGGTACATGTTTTGTAATTTCCAGTTTACTATCAACTGACATCCATAATAGCTTTTCTATGTACATTAATGAAAAATTTTGTGTATTGGATACGTTTTAATGTAATTTTAAAATTTTATGATTTTTTGACACATCTATGAACACCTAGAATTTTATGATTATTTTTAGATATATACATCGATATGTATTGTATATTAAAACATTATAAAAATGATTTCAAATGAAAAATGTATGAATTAAATGCTAATTTTCATTCATTGTTACATATTCATGATTGTTTTAAATGATACATGATCATGTGCAAAATGTACACCTAAATATCACCTTTAATAGATGTATGTCCTAATTATATAACATTCATACATGTTCAAATGAATTTAACATGTACCACATGTGTTTTGTAATTTGCAATTTCAATCTAGATTCATTTTAAATAACAAATGACAAAACAACTTGAGCTTTAAAAACAAAACATTTAGTCTAATATTGAATCTAAGTTAACATTATAACAAGTCATCATGTATTCAAAATGTAATGTAACTAAATGCATTTATTTACTTCAATCATTGTTACATATTCATGAAATTAAATATGTATTTAACTATCTATAATTGTTTTAAATGACACATGATCATGTGCAAAATGTACACCTAAATATCACTTTTAATAATTGTATGTCATAATTATATAACATTCATACATGTTCAAATGCATTTAACATGTACCACATGTGTTTTTTAACTTGCAATTTAAATCAAGATTCATTTTAAATAACAAATGACAAAACAACTTGAGATTTAAAAACAAACATTTAATCTAAGATTCAATCTAAGTTAACATTATAACAACATGTCATCATGTACAAGAAAAATGTAACAACTAAATGCAAACATACTTCATTCATTGTTACATATATTCATGAACCTAAATATGTAAAACCATAGATACATGATTGTTTTAAATGACACATGATCATGAAAAATGTACCTAAATATCACATTTAATAGACATCTACACCTAATTATATATCATTCACACATGTTAAATGCATAACATGTACCACATTTGTTTTGTAATTTTTAATTTCAATTTAGATTCATTTTAAATAACAAGTGACAAAACAACTTGAGTTTTAAATACAAAACATAATCTAAGATTGTCTAGAAGCTAACATTATAGCAACATGTGATCATATATGCAAAATTTAACAAATAAATGCAAATTCACTTCAATTATTGTTACATATTCATGAACTTAAATATGTAAAACTATCTATGATTGTTTTAAATGACACACAATCATGAAAAATGTACCTAAATATCACCTTTACTAGATATCCTAATTATATAACATTCACAGATGTTCAAGTTCATAACATGTACCAAAAGTGTTTTGTAATTTGAAATTTCAATCTAGATTCATTTTAAATAACAAATAACAAAACAACTTGAGTTTTAAAAACAAAACATATTAAATCTAAGATCATCTAAGTTAGCTCATTATAACAACATGTGATCATGTATGGAAAATGTAACAACTAAATTCATTTATGTACTTCAATCATTGTTAAATATTCATGAACTTAAATATTTATTTAACCATCTATAATTGTTTTAAATTACACGTGATCATGTGAAAAATGTACACCTAAATATCACTTTTAATAGATGTATGTCCTAATTATATAACATTCATACATGTTCAAATGCATTTAACATGTACCACATGTGTTTTGTAATTTGAAATTTAAATCTAGATTCATTTTAAATAACAAATGACAAAACAACTTGAGTTTTAAAAACAAAACATATAATCTAAGATCATCTAATTTAGTTCATTATAACAATATGTGATCATGTATAGAAAATGTAACAACTAAATGCAAATATACTTCAATCATTGTTACATATTCATGAACTTAAATATGTAAAACCATCTATGATTGTTTTAAATGACAAATATTCATGCAAAATGTACATAAATATCACCTTTAATAGACATCCTAATCATATAACATTCACACATGTTCAAATGTGTAACATGTACCACGTGTGTTTTGTAATTTGCAATTTCAATTTAGATTCATTTTAAATAACAAGTGACAAAACAACAAGTTTTTAAAACAAAACATAATCTAAGATCATATAATTTAACATTATATAACAACATGTGATCACATGCCAAATGTAACAACTATCCAAAATTTTAAATCATTCAATAAAAGTAAGTGTAGTTCAACTATCCAAAATGTAAAATATGTCCAAAATTTATATCATGAACAATAAAAGTAAATATAACAATGTATAATGTTACAAGTATCAAGTTATATATAAAAGTAAATATGACTGCATAAATAAGACTATCTATATAGAAAATTAAATAAGACTATCTATCAAATAAAATGTTGAACGTGCATCAATCAAATAGAGAATTTGGCTGCAATGTATTTTCTAGCAGTCTCCTTGTGCTATCATCCGAAGAATGGGGAACCTACACAATGTGTAAACATTAAAATTTAATGTTTTAAAATTGAATGAGAGTGTAGAACTTCATAAAAAAACTAAATGAAAAATAAATAAATCATGTGATACTTCATGCAGTTCCCACTCCATTGTCCTGTGTTGGTCGTCCATCAATGCATCCTCCATGATAAACTGTACAATATATATATATATATATATATATATTAAAAAAATTCAAATTAAAATGCATAAACTACCGTAATAGTATTAAAAAAAAAAGTTAGACAACTTCTTATTCAAATTGTTTGGATTCTCCTATCTCCATCATACACTCCATCGCTAAAGTCCTTGGAGAACAGAAATCATCTCCACAAACCTAAAATTCAAAAAATTTAAAACTGTAAAATAACTCAAGATCTATATCTCATTTTTTAATGAAAATTTCACTTCAATTTATAACTTAAACATAAGTGAAAAATTGAATACTTGTGATGGTGGATTTGGCACATCTCCTAAAAGAGAAGAAGATGGTGACTCTGAATGAAAATCATCTCCACAAACCTAAAATTCAAAAATTTTAAAACTGTAAAATAACTCAAGATCTAGATCTCGTTTTTTAATAAAAATTTCACTTCAACTTATAACTTAAACATAAGTGAAAAATTGAATACTTGTGACGATGGATTTGACACATCTCCTAACAGGGAAGAAGAGGGTGGATCCATTTAAAAAACAGTCCTTGGAGAATAGAAATCATCTCCACAAACCTAAAATTCAACAAATTTAAAACTGTAAAATAACTCAAGATCTAGATCTCATTTTTTAATGAAACTTTCACTTCAATTTATAACTTAAACATAAGTGAAAAATTGAATACTTGTGACGGTGGATTTGGCACATCTCCTAACACGGAAGAAGAGGGTGGCTCCATTGCGAAAACATCAGACGGAATCACAATCTGTTAACATTTAATTATATACAACATGTGTACACAATTATTTATTTTAAAACATGTCATCATGATACTGATATAATAATAGAATAATAATTGTACATAAACATCATGAACACTTAAAAAACACTAACATTTCCCAACATATCATCTTGATTGTGAGAACCTAAACTTTTGACCGTGATATTATCAAAATTTCCGTTCATCATGAGTGTTAACTTCAAATGGTGAACATATGATACATTTTTGTTAGATTAACATATAAAAATAAACATGTTTATGTAAATTACAAATTACAATAAAATATACACCCTAACCATTAACACACACCGATCCCATGCCCTCTTCCTCATGAATAATTATGTCCTGCCAACCATTGCGACAATGTTAGGAATATTTTCTAAGTTCTTCAATACTCATGTTGTCTATCTCATCATCTATACTATACACAAAATTAGCATGTGCATTCTCTCATGCTCTTTGTCAATTCAGACCAATATAAATTCCGCCAAATCCAGTCTGAAAATTGTCTATGATGGCATCCCTTAATTTTAGACTAATTTGAGAAGTGGCATTCATCTCTAACCACAAAGTTTCCACATGAAGAGGTTAGCTTACCAATGGTTGCTCGGGACGAGGCAATGCATCATCACACTTAGCGCCCCTACAGTCACATAATCAACCTTTCCCAAGACCAAAAAATTTAGAGGGAAGGTCATTATAATTGGGTTTCATTCTCAAAAATAATTTTGCACAAAATAATTTTGCAAAGTAAAGAGGAACCTCGTCATTCCATGGTAGTGTTCCATACATGGCAAGGTGTCTATCATACAAATGGTAGGCTATATCAAGGTGCTTGAAATATTGCACCTTTAACATCTTTCTTTTTGGCCCTTTTTTGAAATTAAACATATATTTTTCTATCTCTTTTGTAACTTTGTTTTTAACATCATCCCATGTATCGAGACCCATCACTGTTTCTTTTATTTTCCTCATCACTTCTACAAAAGTATCAGTGGTTGGCCCAAGCTTTTTGTAAACATCTACAAGTGTGCTTAAAGAGTGCGTAACTATTTCTAATATTTCTCAACTCTCAGCAGGGAGTTTAAAGACATAAGGTCTTTCTTCAATTTTGAATAAATATGTTCACACCTTTATAATGTGCATTGTTGGATGATTGTTTCCCAAGGTAAATCTGAAATTTCAAAAGGATAAGTCGTGGTTGTTGTACAACCTTCTTCTTGAATAACGCGGTCTGGCCTACATATTTTTCGAGCAACATTTTCACTCTCTGCATCAATATAAAAATTATGTATAAATAAACAAACATCTAAACAAATTTGTACAAATTTGATTTTTAACCATAAAAAATTATATAAATAATTTAAAAAATTAATAATTGAATGAAAATAATATTCAGATGGATGTCCACCTTGAGATGGCTTAGCAGCATCATGCTCACCCTGAGATGGTTGAGAACTAGTATGACCACCCATTGATTAGCCACCATCTAGTGGTTGAGAACCAACATGACCACCCATTGATTGTGATCCAGGTGGATATTGGTGGCCACCCACCTATTCCATTTGGACCTGCACCATCAATTCTTTTTGTTTTTCAGTTTCAGCACAACTTACTATTTTTAGTAGGTTCTCGGGTTCTGAACTTCCGGAGCTGTTTTGAGGCCATAAACAACATTTTTGGGAAAACCAGGAGAATCATGGGCCCATGGACAGATGTTGCTCACATCAAAATTTGTAGTCCTTGGATAGATATTTCTAACGAGGTATGGTGCGCGTCAAACATAGATCGTATGCCAAAGTTACGTCCCTGGGAAGTTGAAACACCAATTTACCCAAACAGGGCCATAGTTTTGGCACTTCATCTCCTACTATTAGGTTTTTGGAATTTTGGGGTTTTATATTATTTCTCGACAGTAAATGGGCCTTTGAGCCTCATTATAACACAGTTCAAAGGCCTATAACTGCCACATCTCTTCTCAGAGATAAGCTACTAGTGCCCTAGCTAGTTTATTTCCATTATGTATGTAAGCATATTTATGTTATTTGATGTTAATGAAATGAAGTATTATTTCCAATGCATCTCTGTGTTTATGTCTATTTCTATATTTTATTGCATTCCTGCATAAATCCATATTAGTGGTATCGGAGCGATTTTCTCTTTCTCTATTTTTCTTTGCATGTCCCCAACAAGGTCAGGGTATAAGGAGTTAGGGCTCGATCTGGTTGAAACCTTCCAAGATCAGCCTCCCAAACCTCGACGACCTCCCATGGTGGAAGAAAAGAAATACGAGGGAGCAGGAGATCCTATCAAAATATTGCTCAAGGAGGCCTTCGAGAAAAAAAGGAACGTGATGATGGATAGCTTTGCTCAGATCCTTCAACAGCTGCCCACTTACGACGCATCTGCTGCAACAACCACTATGGAGCCACCACTCCCTTCAAGGTATAGGTAAAATTTGAAATTCCTGTATTTGAAGGCTAGATAGATGCAGACATCGTAGATAGATGGTTGAATTTTCTAGAAGGGTATTTCTCGGTCCATGATTTCTTCGACCGAGAAAATATTATTTTTGCACTACTCAAAGCTGCCCCCTATGTCAAAGTCTAGTGGGAAACCTACTATGAGAAAAAGGACGAGAGGGAACCCTCTATGTTCTTGGCCTCACCCACTTGGAATTCATTTTGATATGGCATCAAGGAACAATATTACCCCGTGGGGACCTATGAGGACAATTATATCCAATGGACCACACTGCGGAAACAAAGGGATCAAGATGTGCATGAACTGACAAATTGTTCCATACCCTGCGCACAAAGTTGGGTATTAAATATTCAGAGAGACATTTGGTGCTCAAGTACCACAACTGTCTGCACAGACACATTCAGGAGGAAATGGAGTTCCTCGACATTACCTCGCTTGGCACGACATATTTTTATGCTGCCAAGATCGAGTAGAAATTTAAGCAGAAGAAGCGAGACTTTAGATTCGTGAATCCAACGCCAGGGAAAGGCGCCCCCGAACCACATAATATGGGGAAGAGCCAAAACGGGGCGACTCAAAACACCACCAAAAATCCAAAGAAGGACATGGGGAAGTGGTGTGAATTTCATAACATCCCCACTCACAGCACAAACAAGTGTCGGGCCAAACAGTCGTTGGTGGCCAAACTGAAGGCACCCAAATCAGATGCATGTTCTGATCCTGAGCCATAACTAGAAAAGGGCGATAAAAAAGGGAAGTAGATCATTGATGTGAAACCCAGTTCCAATGTTGGCAACACCAAGCTCTAGAGGGAGGATCCGTCGGAGGGGGAGCGCGTCTTCCATTCGCAGATGTGGGTAAAGGTTTCTCCACTGCATTTTATTTTCGATAGTGGAAGCCAAAAGAACCTCATTTCAATAGAGCTCATGAAGTGGCTCAGCCTACCAACCATAGCACACCCACAACTGTATACCATCAGGTGGCTTCACCCAGGGAGAGATCTCTGCATCCACCAACAGTACCTCCTTCCGTACAATGTCAAGCCATTCATGAATGAGGTATTGTGTGATGTTGCTCCTTTTGATGTAGCTGATGTATTATTAGGCCAACCACACTTGTGAAGGCAGCATGTTGTGTATGATTCTAGGCCTCATTCTATTGTTATTACTTTGGGAAACAAATTGTACAGGATACCGAAGGTAGTACCGCCTCCTACCATCTCCTTGACTATTGCAAAACAATGCAGTAATATTGTTTCCCAAACCATGAAATTTATTTTCCTTACAACTCGCTCATAGGGAAAGAAGAATATTTTTCCCACAGCCTTGCAATAGGGCTCCTCTGCATGGCTACAGTAGATGGATAAAGTCATGGAGGAATACAAGTACATTTTCTCCTCACCCATAAAGGTTACTCTATACTGTCAGGACAAGCAATCCATCGATCTGACCGCCGGCACACTGCCGCCTGATATCGCCATACCTCATGCGATTACATAGACATAATCCACACATGTACTATCTGAGGAAAAAAAATTTATTTAGCACATCCATCATGTCTGCTAACATGTCCGCCAATAGGTCCACGACATCCTGGACAAATCCAATACCAAGTTCAACAGATTTTTCCTCTCATGGAGGAACTTAACACAATGGGGACCATTGCTTCCTAAGGAGGGAGGAATGATCCAAGTGGATATTGGTGGCCATCCACCTTGTAATATTCCTAAATTAGCTTGCAGCTAATTGGAATATTAAATTTTTGTTTTTTCACTTAGATAGGTGAATAAGTGGGTAGGGAGACCCATAAATCTCTTTATGAAGAATAAAACCACTTCTCATGTGAAATTGGATCATCTTTCCAGCTCAATAAATCACCCTAAGGTGTGAACAGAGGCTAGAACATGTGGATTGGGTCAACTTTGACCAAATCAACAGTGACTGTCATGGAGGAGTGTAAATTAATGGAGGGACAATGCAATTTTAGATGGAGACACATTGCATGGAAGTAGTGTCATTAATGGATGAGGCTTAGGGTTTGGAATTTCATATATTATAAAAGGAAGAGGATGGCAGCCATATTAATTATGTTGATATATGTTTATGCTTTGATATATGGTCTGTGTATGGCATATAGTCTTCTTCAACTATTTAGTTAAGATTTCAAGTGATGTTTAGCACTAGGTGTTCCTGATCAGGAATACCACCTCTTCCATTGAGAAGCTCTTGGAGGATTTTTCACTATAATTCCAAATTCATGCATTTGACCAAGCTTAAGTCTCATGTACAATGCAGTTCTTTTTAGAGTTGGGTTGTGTTGTAGGGGTGTAGCAGTGGAGGAGAGAGATCTCCAATTTCTAAGCTAGTTTTCCATTAGAGGGATCATCCTTTCATTCGGGAGCTTGTGAGGAAGTCATCTGGGCTTCATTACATATTTTGGCACCAGGCCAAGTATCAATCATCATCTATAGCACAATTTCCCTCAAGGACTGCGTTACTTTGAAGAGAAGTTGCAACAGTGGGTTTATTTCCTATTTGGAGTGTTTGGGCTTCCTGTGTGGGGATCAACCCTTCATTTAGGAGATCTGTTAGAGGAGGATCAGCCATATTTTATATCAGATCAGTCGTCTCCCATCAGTGATTCAGTTGTAGAGATTATTCAGCCCTAGGGCCAAATCTGCTATATTTTGTATAATGTGTATTTCCGGAAACCTTTTCTGCGTTGTCTTAGAAATATGTTTTGGAGCATGGATCTCTAGCCTTAGCATTTTTGCGGCATTATATCAGCTGCAATGTATTTTTATTTCTTTCAGCTACTATTCTCTCTTAGATAGTGCAGTTTTCTGCATTCCTGTATTTCATGTATTAACAACATTTTAGATCTAGGTGTATGCTTTCATGGGAGGCTTTCTAGCCCAACTTGAGTGATATTTTCCTCAAGATATTGTACCTATTTTGTTGTGATATTCATAATGGAATGGATCTAATGTTTTCTTATGCTTTGATCTATTCATATTTCTTCATATTTCCAGTTTTATGCACTCTATTCCTGCTTTCCCCATTTGGGAATATTATAGTGGTATCAGAGTATAATATTGGCTCAGCCTGTGTACTTCAGCCATTATGTCATCTAAGGAGGCTTCTCATAGGAAGGAGAAGATATGTAGAAGAGATGAAGGAAAAAATTCACTATCAGGAGGGAAGGAGTTATAAAAAATTATTCTTCAAACTATGCAATGCATTAGCAGAGACATCAAAGATATGAGAATGGAGAGATGTAGGGATTCTCCAAGATGGCTTTTACATGAAGAAAGCTCCAGATTTTCACGTTATGGGTGTGAGAATTCAGCTACACCATCAGATCTACAACATGGTACCATGCCTAGGGTCATAGCAAGAGAGATGGAGGAAGGAGATGTACCAAAGGAGGAGACTCTTGGTGACTATCTTCAAGAGTAAGAATGTCAAACTCAGAGATTTAGAGATCATCTAAAATTCCAAGGGTTTTGCAAGATCAAGGAGGATAGAATACCTAGCAAACATGATAGAAGCACAAGATGCAAACAACATGATGTGGGTAGATTCTTTCTATCTTCTTTTGATGGGTCACCTAAATGTTCAGCTAGGGCTTGGGTGGAGGAACTAGACACCTATTTGCAGCAACACCAAGTTTCAGAAGATGAAGCCATTAGAGTAGCAGCACTGCACCTTGAAGGTAAGGCTTATGCCTGGTGGTTTTATGAATCTTCTTCATTAAAATATGCAAATATATCTACTTCTGAAAGGTTCACTAGGAGGTTAGTAAAAATATTTAATGAAAAACATTCTGAAACTTCCTTGGTTGAGCTAGCCAAGCATAAACAAACAAAAATTTTGCATGAGTTGGAAGGATCTATAAACCCAACTCCATTTCAGAAAACTATTGAGGGGGTTAAAAACTTGCAGAATACCTTGCTAGAGGCAAGATCCCCACTTCAAAAAGAGCTCTCTTCTCAAAGGGAAGACATGGAGATCTCTTTTTCAAAAGAGGAACTAAATAAAGAACCTCTTAATGATGATGAGACAACCTCCATTCAGGATGAAGGGGAAGAGAAGATAAGAGGTAACATCGTTGTCACAGCAGGAGTAGATCTAGTACCTCATGAAGAGGAAGATGGAGCATTTGATCCAAATAGAGGAATTATTGCACCCTTGCAAGGAGTTCCAAAGAATCTCACATGTGGAGATCAGGGCACAGTCCATGAGCAGCATGTGCCATCATTGACAGATTGTGAGATATTGAAGATAGAAGATAAGGGGGAGGACCAACAAAATATTATTAGGAGCACACACCCCTCTCTATTTCAAAAGGTTGATGCACAAAAGAGGCAAGATGATTTGCATAGTGAGGACAGGGATAAATCATTCCACTCACATATACAGCCTGCTCTAGGCCTTGATGTTTCATTACATGGAGGAATTTCACCAAGGAGACCCCTTGAATAGAAGATGAATAAAGAGTTCCTTTAACATGGTGCAACATTGATATATTTGGCTAAGGAAGGAGCCTTGAGAGGATCTAGCACAGTGTAGAGAACCTTTGATGGGTTCAAAGGAGGAGTGAGAAAATTTATGATATGGAAATTGCTATCTCCCACTCAGCTATTTGCGCTGAAAGATGATGATTTAGAAATCTATGATGACATGAGCATGTTGTCAAAGGGATACTCCATAGCCTTGGAGCAACAAATGATACTTCCACACATGAGGAAAATTTTTGAATATGAAAAGAGGTTATTGACACTCTTCTATGCATTGGCCAAACTATGGAAGTTTTGGATGGGAAATACCTTTCAAGAGGAGGTTGACCTCCATGTACTTCAATCTTATCTTTAGAAATATCGTCTGCAAGGGAGGCAGCAAAAGTGGGGTAGCAGTACTCTAACATGTGGCTTTGGCATTGGGCATGTCAAAGAGGAGAGCTATGATGAGACAAGTGCTTCATTTCAGATTTCTACAACGCTGTCATTGTTGGGAAGGATGGATCCATATTGGGAGTCCCAAATATTGGTGGAGTATTCCAAGAACCTCTTCATATGTAAGGTTCTTCATGGGCAAGTGATAGATGGGAGGTATAGAGTGGTTGATGGAGTCATCTATTTCCATGATCATATCTACTTGACTAGAGACTCCAAGCTCAAGAAGGAGATTCTACATGCAGCATATGAGGCACTCTCTTCAGGACATATGGACTTCGTTGAGTCTTATCACACCATCATGGAGGGATTCTACTGGGAGGATATCAAAGGAGATGTGCACCAATATATCAGGAGATATGTAGCTTTTTTGATGTATGAGGAGGAAAGCAACCACCTTGCAAGGTTGTTTCAGTCACTTTCCCTTTTGATAAAAAGATGGGAAGGCTCATCTATGGACCTCTTCACCAACTTGTCTACAATATATGGTAAAGACTATGTTTTGATGCTTATTGATAAACTAACAATGTATGTACCTTTCTTTACCATACATTTGTAGCACATTGCTTCACAACAGAGAAAAACTCTCTTTGGATTTCATGGTCCTATTAAGATTACATTCAGTGATGAGAATGACCACTTCATGGAGGACCTTGGGAAAAACATGTTTTGTTTGGATCCTATTCAGTTAACACCTAATGTCCTTCACTATTTTCAAGCTTTAGAGAAGCTTATGGCAGGAAGCAAGTGGTTGGATGGCCACTTATCATATGATGTTTTGAGACAGCTAGAGGCAACACAACGCTGGTCTCACTTGAGGGGCTATTGTCACCATTCAATGTTTCATGTGACACTTAGTCCACATCTATTTTGGAGCCCATATGGTGATGACATCCTATTCACTATATGTGGGATGGATTGGGAAAGAGAGGTTCCTAGAACCAAAGAGTGAGATCATGATATTCCAAGTATCTTTTTGCTTCATGAGGACTATGTTATTGTAGCCCAAGATCAGCAACTCCAAATTTATCATAAATGGAGAGAGAGACAGCGTAAGTTGAACAATTTTATCTATTATTTTCAGCCATGCAACCCATATACATTGCAAAAGCAGGGGATTGGTGATTATTTCTATGAGCTACCATAGATGGCTCATTTTGTTTGGATGATAGCATGGAGATTGGAGTTTCTCATTGGGATTGAGGCACCCAACATTTACCATCTCTCATGCCTTGAGAAGGCCAATGGACAACATATAACTCTTTCCGTATATCTCCCACTTTTTCATGATGAGAGCTATTTGATTTATTCACCAAAGACAAATTTGAATTCTTGGGAGGAGACATATCCATTGGAGATTTTTTAGTACCCTAGTAGTTGTTTGAGGACAAGCAACATTTTGGAGGGGAGCACTACAATATTCCTAAATTAGCTTGCAGCTAATTTTGTTTTGTCACTTAGATAGGTGAATAAGTGGGTAAGGAGACCCAAAAATCTCTTTATGAAGAATAAAACCATTTTTCATGTGAAAGTGGATCATCTTTCTAGCTCAATCAAGCACCCTAAGGTGTGAACAGGGGCTAGAACATGTGGACTAGGTCAACTTTGACCAAATCAACAGCGCTGTCATGGAGGAGTGGACATTAATGTAGGGACAACTCAGTTTTAGATGGAGACACATTGCATTGAAGTAGTGTCATTAATTGATGGGGCTTAGGGTTTGGAAGATCATATCTTATAAAAGGAAAAGGATGGCAGCCATATTCATTATTTTGATATATGTTTATGCTTTGATATATGCTCTATTTAGACATACAGCTTTCTTCAGTTGTTTAGCTAAGATTACAAGTGTTGTTTAGCACTGGGTGTTCCTGATCGGGATCCTACCTCTTCCATTGAGAAGCTCTTGGAGGAGTTTGCACTATAATTCCACATTCAGGCATTTGGCCAAGCTTCGGTCTCATGTACACCGTAGTTCTATTTAGAGTTGGGTTATGTTGCGGGGGTGTAGCAGTGGAGGAGGGAGATCTCCAATTTCTGAGCTAGTTTTTCATTGGAGGGATCATCCTTTCATCTGGGAGCTTCTGAGGAAGTCATCAAGGCTTCATTACATATTTTTGCACAAGTCCAAGTAGCAATCATCAGCTACAGCACAGTTTCCCTCAAGGGCTGCATTATTTTGAAGAGCAGTTGCAGCAGTGGGTTTATTTCCCTATTTGGAGTGTTTGGGTTTCCTGTGTGGAGATCAACCCTTTAATTACGAGATCTGTTAGAGGAGGATCAACCATATTGTATATCATATTAGCCATCTCCCATCAGTGATTCAGTTGCAGATATTATTCAGCCCTAGGGCCAAATCTGCTATATTTAGTATAGTGTGTATTTTCGGAAACCTTTTCTGGGTTGTCCTAGAAATCTGTTTTGGAGCATGGATCTCTAGCCTTAGCATTTTTGGAGCATTATATCAGAAACAATGTATTTTTATATCTTTCAGGTGTTATTCTCTCTTAGGCATCTCAATTTTCTGCACTCTTGTATTTCATGTATTAAAAACATTTTAGATCTAGGTGTATGCTTTACGGGAGGCTTTCTTTCCAAACTTGAGTGATCTTTTCCTCAAGATCTTGTACCTATTTTGCTATTATATTCATAAAGGAATGGATCTACTGCTGTCTCATGCTTTGATATATTCATATTTCTGCATATTTCCAGTTTTATGCACTCTATTCCTACTTTCCCCATTTGGGAATATTACACACCTATTCCATTTGGACTTGCACCACTAGTTCTTTCAGTTTTTTAGTTTTAGCACAACTTACTATTTTTAGCATGTTTTCGGGTCCTGAACTTTTGGAGCCGTTTTGAGGCCCTAAACGACATTTTTTTGGAAAACTGAGTGCAGTCTCTCACATCAAAAGTTGTAGTCCTCAGATAGATCTTTCTAATGAGATATGGTGCACATCAAATGGAGATCGTATGCCAAAGTTACGTCCCTTGGAATTTTAAACACCAATTTACCCAAATGGGGCCAATAGTTTTAGCGCTTAATCTCCTACGGTTTGGTTTTTGGATGTTTAGGGTTTTCTATTGTTTCTCAACAATAAATAGGCCTTTAAGCCTCATTGTAACACAGTTTAGAGGTCTGTAGTCGCGACATCTCTTCTCAGAGATAAGCTACCAGTGCCCTAGCTAGTTTATTTCCATTATGTTTGTAAGCATTTTTCTGTTATTTGATATTAATGAAATGAAGTATTATTTCCACTGCATCTTTGTTTTTATATCTATTTCTGTATTTTATTGCGTTCTTGCATAAATCCGGATCAGATTGGTCACCAAGGGAATGTGTACCACCAACCTCACACAATTGGCCACCACCTATTGATTGTCCACCAGGGGAATGTGTACCACCACCACCCTCATGTGACGAGAGGGAAGCTTCATAAAAAAATATGAATTTCTAATCAATTCAAAAATACATACATACATATGATTGATTAGATTGCATGAACCATGCCACAATTGCGTGAACCATGGCCAGGCCCCATTGATTAAGTAGATACTCTTTTCCTCCGAACTCCTAAAAAATGAAATTTATTAAAAAATAATTTAACTCAAAAAATTGATAAAAAATAAATTCCATATGTATACATGTATGTACATGGGGTTAAAATTATATATATTCAATAAAAAATAAATTCCACATCTATACATGTATGTATGGGGATAAGATTATATATTCAAATGTCATTTAAAAACATGCACATTTAATATAAATATAATGAACATCCCCCAATCCATGATCCCTCTCTCTCGTATAGGCATCAGATTCTATTGATGTTCACCTCAAAGAATCAGGTGCCAAATGATCATCGTCCATGATATATATACAGATATCTAAAGTGGGTATTCACAATTATTTTTAAAATTACTATTTAAAATAAATTCAAAAGAATTCAAAAAATTGATGTAATTTAGTACACAAATGTTGAGCACAAACACTGATTATGTAAAACAAAAAAATTTCAAAGCACAAATTGATGTGTAAAAATCAATTTAAACAAAAATTTGTTGAAGTCCTGCACATTTTAATTTTATAAAACATGAAGTTCACTAAGTTGTGCTTACATGGTGGGAGCACACTTGGTATATAATTGAAAAAAACACATGGTCATTAAACATGACGCATTTATAAGTAAAAAAACACACACATATCAAAGATATGTTACAATGTCCATCAATAAATTTTGAAGGAGAGCGTCTCAACACTAATTCATCTTTGAGAGATGAATCTTGAATTGGCATTATCCCATACAATAGATCACCAGACATCTTATTAACATTTTCACAATGTCTTATACTAAATGATTGAAATTGTCTAACAATATTATTTGCTTTTCCATGAAGTTGTTTTAGCCTCTCCTTTTTAACTTAGTACACGTCTTTCATCTGGTTGTGCACAAGTTAAGAATTGGTGAAAACTACAATTCCATTTGATCCATATTCCCTAGTTGTTCCCAAGCCTTATATTAATACAATATAATATACTTCATTTGTTGTTTTTCTTCCAGGTATATTCATTTTATTTTGGAGGACTTTGTTAGTCACAATATTGCATTTCACATATGTAATCACTGCTTTCCTTGGATTTAGATAACAAGAAACATCTATGCATAATTTCCACTTTTCAACCATGTTTAGTGGGTTTTTTTTATCCCTAAAAAAAAAATTTGAATAAAATATATTAAATGAACATTTATTGCAAATGCCTTAAATTTTATGGGAGAAATGACATGTACAGTTGCCAAAATCTCTAGGACCGCAATAAAATATTAAATGAACATTTATTGCAAATTCCTTAGTTTATAGGAGAAATGACACGTACATGATTTCTAAAAACACTAGAAAATGCTTTAAATTTTATGGGAGAAATGGCATGTACATGTTTTCCAAAAACACTAGAAAATGCTTTAAATTTTATGGGAGAAATGACATGGACATGATTTCCAAAAACACTAGCAAATTCCTTAATGTTTATGGGAGAAATGACATGTACATGGTTAAGTTTATGGGAGAAATGACATGTACAAGGTTTCCAAAAACACTATGACCGTCCCTGCATTTAGCTATATAAGTTTTATAAAGATGATAAACATGTGATTTTGAAAGCATCCTTGTTTTTAAAAAGGACAGGGGTTAAATGAGTAACAACACATCCTAGCCATTATGGTTTGTTATGTGATTGTGGACCCATATGAGATGATAGACACATTTAGCTAAAAAATTTATAACTGGCCCAAAGATATACTACATCTATAACCAACTTAATTGCTAGGAAATTCAGTGTTCAAATTCAGAGTTCAAATCTACTAACGACGTGAAGTTGGTCTAATTGTTAGGTGGAGAGGTTTAGTCTCCATAGGTCTCAAATTTGAGAAGCACACCGCCGAATTATCATTAGAGTCTTATGGAATGTGTCATACATTTCATATATTGAAACATAACTTTGTCAAGTTTGACAAGAAATTTCATATATTGAACATAGCTTTGTCGAGTTTGAGGAGTAATGCTAATTTCAAATGGATTTTGAAAAGGAAGGGTAATTTAGGAAATAATTTCGAATGGGTGGTGATTTTGTTGTTTGGTTTTTTATATTCTCCACTGTTCTTTCACATGGTGTTAAAATTTAGAGGTGCATGAGTGAGCATGAAAAATTAGATTAAGCGTATAGCATATTCAACTCTGCAAAATATAAAAAGATATCATTTCTTTCCTTGGTTAGGTATTAGCTCTGTTATGTATAGTACACTCTTCTTGTCACTTATGAAACATATCTGGTCTAATTTGGTGTCAATATCAAGATCATGTAGCCTCTCAAATGTTTTTTTAGTTGGTACTTGGAATTATGTTCTCTGGTTTACTTTCAAAGATGGTTAAAATGTAGAGGTCCATGAGTGAGCATGAAAAATTAGATTAAGGAGAGAGCACATTCAACTCTGCAAAATATAAAAGGATATCGCTAATTTCAAATGGATTTTGAAAATGAATGGTAATTTAGGCAACAATTTCGGATGGATGGTGATTTTTTTGTTTGGTTTTTTATATTCTCCATTGTTCTTTCAAATGGTGTTAAAATTTAGAGGTGCATGAGTGAGCATGAAAAATGAGATTAAGCGAATAACATATTCAACTCTACAAAATATAAAAAGATATAATTTTTTTCCTTGGTCAGGTATTAGCTCTGTTATGTATAGTACACTCTTCTTGTCACTTATGAAACATATCTGGTCTAATATGGTGTCAATATCGAGATCATGTGTCCTCTCAAATGTTTTCTTAGTTGGTACTTGGAATCATATTCTCTGGTTTACTTTCACAGATGGTTAAAATTTATAGGTCCATGAGTGAGCATGAAAAGATAGATTAAGAAGAAAGCACATTCAACTCTGCAAAATATAAAAATATATTTCTAATTTCAAATGGATTTTAAAAAGGAATGGTAATTTAGGAAATAATTTAGGATTGATGGTGATTTTTTTGTTTGGTTTTTGATATTATCCAATGTTCTTTCACATGGTGTTAAAATTTAGAGGTGCATGAGTGAGCATGAAAAATGAGATTAAGCGAATATCATATTCAAATATGAAAAATGTAAAAAGATATCATTTCTTTCCTTGGCCAGATATTAGTTCTGTTATGTATAGTGCACTGTTCTTGTCACTTATGAAACATATATAGTATAATTTGGTGTCAATATCAAGATCATGTAGCCTCTCAAATGTTTTCTTAGTTGGTACTTGGAATCATTTTCTCTGGTTTACTTTCACAGATGGTTAAAATTTAAAGGTCCATGAGTGAGCATGAAAAATTAGATTAAGAAGAGAGCACATTCAACTCTACAAAATATAAAAAGATATCATTTCATTTCTTGACCAAGTATTAGCTCTGTTATGTATATTACACTCTAGCTCAATCCGAAAAATTATATAGACTTGAGAGCTACTTCTAATTCATTTCTTTAATTGAAAAAACAATCATTGTTTTATGATACAAAATTATTTAAATACATATAGATAGACAGAGCCACATTTCATAGAGATTAAATAACAGGACTATGCACCAAGATATTAACAAAGCTTCAGCAGACAGACATAGAGCCACATTTCATAGAGAGATTAATCAACAAGACTATGCATCAATTTGATTTGTTGTATAAGACAAAGCAGGTTCCATGGTATATTACACTTTGGCTCAATCCGAAAAATTATATAGAATTGAGAGCTACTCCAAATTCATTTCTTTAATTGAAAAAAAAAATCATTTTTTCCTGATACAAAATTATGTAAATACAAACAAACAGAGGCACATTTTATAGATATTAAATAACAGGACTATGCACCAAGGTATTAACAGAGCTTCAATATAAAGATAAAGAGCCACATTTCACAAAGATTAATCAACATGATTATGCACCAAGTTGATTTGATGTACAATACCAAGCAGGTTCCTTGGTATATTACACTCAGGCTCAATCCAAATAATTATATAGAATTTAGAGCTACTCCAAATGCATTTCTTTAATTGAAAAAAAAAAAAATCAATGTTTTCTAATAAAAAATTATGTAAATATAAACAGACAGAGCCACATTTCACAAAGAGTAAATAACAGGACTATGCACCAAGAGATTAGTAGAGCTTCAACAGACAAACATAGAGCCACATTTCACATAGATGAATCAACAGGACTATGCACCAGTCTAGATTAGTTCTTATCCATAGGTTTGAGGGACAGGATCGGTGACCACATATCCATCCCCCTACCTCCTACGGTAATCATCATGGGATTGGGGGTTTCCCCTCCCATCCAGGTTCAGTGAGAGGGAAGAAATGAGGAAGAATGTATAAAATAGAAAATGAATGAAAGTATAAGTATAGAGAGGGAATAAACGAGGAATAATGTTGTAGAACGAGAGTAATACTTGGGGAAATTATTGTTTTCACTGAGAATATTTTTGGCATGCCTTTGCACCATTGCTTTCTGTTAATTTTGGACAACTAGGTCCAAAATCCATGTTGTGATGCTCAGATGAAGATGCCAATATTTTTATTGGATTCCTCTTTCGGAGAGGTACAAGATCGTTCTAAAGGTCATCTTGATCCGATGAGAAGAACATTTATTTTTAATTTATTCAAAATATGTGGAGGTCGGCTTGAAATGAAATGTAGGCTTAAAGCCCCAGCAGTTGTGTCATACACCCTCACTAATGGATATAAATAGGTCAATGTTGGAGCTCATTTTCACTCATCCATCACACCACCTTCTCTCTCCTCATATGATTGGTTCGATCATCTATTGGAGTCTCTTCTTCACTCACAGGTCGGAAAAAGAAATAGCTAGGGTTTTAGACTGTCTAGGGTTTCAAGCGCAGAAATTGACCAGCGTTGAATTTTGTCAACGCTTGGTCAAATTGACCCAAAACTCTCCCAAAATTTTTATTTCCTCAATCCACATTTTTTGGCACAAAAATTGAGGTTGGACGTTGACTTTTACTTGGTTACGTTGAATTTCTTATTATTGCTGTTTACGTTGACCATTGACTGGGAAAAAGTTGACATTGGGTTAACTGATCTGGCTGTCCATGAGGGTTGTGTGACACTTCAAGTTGGCTGACCATATTGAGACTCTGCTGGTTGAAGCATCCCACTGACCACCGTAATGCACCAACACACATATATAATTTTTGGCTTGTCTTCTATCGATCTACTGGTATGTTCTATCTGCATTTTACTTTCTTGTTTATGTGATTGCTGACTGATATTGGGGATAAAAATTAAAGCTGCATAAAGCATAGAACATCTACAAAAATTAACATGGTATCAGAGCTGAGGTGAAGACAAAGCCCCAGTTTGTAGAAATCACCGAAGAAGAGCATGGGTACCTCAAACTACAATGGCTTTAAATTTGATGACAACTTGACTAGGAAGGAAGACTTCCATGACTGGAAGATGACATTGGATCTTATGTTGGAAGATCAAGATGTCATGGACTATGTGCAGGGTAAAATCCAAGAGCCTCCATCCACTACACCTGCTGCCACCAAGTCAAAGTATAAGAAGGGGGAAATCAAATTAAAGATGATGATCAAGGACTCAATTCATAAGAGTATGGTTGCCTACATCTCTGATCTGGGAACATCCAAGGAGGTGTAAGATAAGTTGGTCAACATGTTCAAGGCCAACAATGCAAATCGAGTCCTATTCTTTAAGATCCAATTGAAGAATCTGAAGAAAGGCAGGGATGAATCCGTCCAATCATATTTTCTGAAGTTGAATGAGATCAAGAATAGTCTGCTGGCTATTGGGGAGACAATAGCTTATCAAGAGATGGTTCTCACCGCACTTGGAGGTCTCTCATCTGAATGGAATGTATTCAACACTACCATTCTCAATAACAATGTGATATGTGATTTTGACGAAGTACTATCGAGATGTGTACAAGAAGACACAAGGATGAAGGAATATGAAAATGAAGGAAAATTTTCCTTCACTGCTCGTGCTAAGAATAAGAAATTTGGTGGTTTGAGGAAAAAAGGAAGAGCAGGGGCCCAAGGGAAGATAGGAAAATGTTACACTTGTCACAAGCCTGGTCACTATGCTAGAGAATGTACTTACAAGAAGGATTCTCCTAATGATGATGACAACAACAACAACTAGAGGAATGGCAATCAAAGGAATAACACGTTCAAAGGAAAGAGGAAGGATCCATCTGGTGGAAATGGGAAACCTTACAAAATGTTGAGAAATTCCAAGTATGAGGAATCAAATGTTGTTGATGATAAAAGAAATGAATTCATTCTTGTATCTTCCCTCTTTGCTGCATCTCCACCCGACACTATGGATGTCTGGTTGATAGATAGTGATGCCTCAAGGCACATCACTGGGTTAAAGGAAGCACTTTCTGATATGGTGGAGAAGGATGTTAATATGAAAAATATATTCCTTTGAGATAATGCCACATATCCCGTGAAAGGGACAGGGACTGTGACCTTCCAATTGTCTCAACGTCAAGTCTTCCGCTTGTAAGATGTACTATATGTACATGATTTGAAGAATAACCTTGTGTCTGTTTCGTCCATGGAAGACAAAGGTTTCAATGTGGAATTCATTTATGGGAATGTGTGTATCTAGAAGAAGAGTTTCAAGGAAAATATCATGATTGGGTTTAGATTTGATACACTCTACCAGGTTGGAGGAAGTCCACTGGGAGCAATGGCATGTGATACTATCTGACAGACTGAACTATGGCACTGGAGGTTTGGACACCTTCACTAAAAATCCCTTCCCAAAGCAAGGAAGGTGGTGACAGGGATTCCCTAGTTCACAAATGATCATGAAGGTGTATGTAAGGGTTGTGCCAAAGGAAAGCATACAAGGGGACCTTTCCCTTCAAGCGTCACAAAGATATCTCATGTCTTGCAATTAGTACATTCTGATCTATCTGGTATGATGCCCGTGACATCCTTGGGAGGATTTTATTATTATATGAAGTTCATAGATGACTTCTCTCACAAAAGCTGGATATACTTCTTGAAAAATAAGGACGAGGCTTTCATGTGGTTCGTACCTTCAAAGCCTTGGTGGAAAATTCAATAGGGAAGAAGATCAAGATATTGAGGACCAATAATGGCACTGAATATGAGACGAATGAGTTCAAGAACTTTTTCAGAGAAGTTGGCATAAAGAGGGAGACCAAAACTGTCTATACTCTTGAGCAGAATGGTGTTGCTGAAAGAAAGAACAAGACCATTGTGGAATCTTTCCATGCCATGCTATGTGACCAAGGTCTTTCGAAGTTTCAGTGGGGAGAAGCTGCAAACACTGCCGTGTACATACAAAACCAATGCCATCATTCCACTCTGGACTCTAAAACTCCCAAAGAGGTTTTCTATGGTAAGAAACTTGACGTCTCACATTTTATATTTTTTGGATGTCATGTTTATTTTCATGTACAGAAGGAGAAGAGGAGTAAGTTGGATGCTTTTGGCAAGAAGGGAATGTTTTTGGGCTATAACGAAACTTTGAAGGCCTATAGAGTCTATTTTCTTGGTCAAACGGAAGTGGATATATGCCACAATGTTACCTTTGATGAAGATGCTTCCCTAAGGAAAGTAATTAATCTTCCAAGATCTGAGGAAGATCATGAAGCAAGGCCTGGAAATAAAGAAGAATCGAAGGTTGAGATAATGCCTGATGTTGAAGGACCGATGGACCCTATTGATCCACCTCCTTCAATGAGGAAGAGACCATCATGGCTTAGGGACACCCTCAAGGATGCTGAGGGACATATGGCCCCAAGGGAGACATTCTGTGAAAGCAAGAAGCTGGATAGATACCAAGGGTGTCTAGCAGCCATGAGTACTATCATACAATCTGAGTCTGGATCTTTTGAGGAAGCCATAAATCATCAAGTCTGGAAGGATGCTATGCATGAAGAAAATGAGTCTATTATGAAGAACGATATCTGGGATGTGGTTCCGAGATCGGAGGACAAAGCAGTTGCCACCTCAAAATGGCTCTACAAGATCAAACATGGATCTGATGGAAGTGTTGAAAAGTTCAAGGCAAGATTCGTTTCCCGTGGCTTCTTGCAAAAGGAAGGCATAGACTATGATGATATATTTTCACCTATGGCCTGATATACCACCATCTGATCTATCATAGCCCTTGCTGCTACTCAAGGATGGAATCTTCATCAGATGGATGTGAAGACCACATTTCTGCATGGTGCAATAAAGGAAGAGGTGTATGTGGAGAAACCTCTGCGGTTCGAAGTCCAAGATCGGGACACCCATGTCTGCAGGTTGAAGAAAGCCCTCTGTGGGTTGAAGCAAGCACCCAGAGCTTGGTATGAGAGCATAGATAGCTACTTGATGGAGCGGGGCTTCACTCATAGAATGCTGATCTAAACCTTTCTTTAAGGTTGATAGAGATAAGCCTCTCATTATGGTGCTATATGTGAATGACATCTTCTTGACAGGTGCTAACCCTCTCATTCATCAGTGTAAGAGGGAGCTCACTGCTGATTTCAAGATGAAGGACCTAGGACTGATGCACTACTTCCTAAGCCTGGAGATCTGGCAGAGACCTGGCAAGATTTTCCTTTCTCAAGGAAAATATATTGTGAATCTTCTGGAAAGATTTGGAATGGTGGACTGTAAGTCCATGTCGACACTGATGGAGCTCAACTTTAAGAAGTTGAGTGGCAGCGCTATTGGGCCCGTGCTAGCAAATCCTACTGAGTATCGTTAAATTGTAGGGGCCCTGATGTTCTTAGTGAACACCCGTCTGGACGTATGTTTTGCAGTGAACACTTTGAGTCAACAAATGGCTGAGCTTCATCACATTCACTGGGTTGGTGCCAAGAATATTTTGAGATATCTTCGGGGCATGGTAAACCATGGGCTGAGATACACTTCTGAGAGAATGACACTCCATGGATATATTGATGCCGATTGGGCTGGTAGTAAGGTGGATCGTAAGAGCACATTAGGATGCAACTTCACACTTGGGTCTTCTTCAATATCATGATGAGCAGGAAGAAGAATTCGGTGGATTTGAGCACTGCGAAGGTCGAATACATTGCAGTGAGTATGGCCTGTTGTGAAGTAGTTTGGTTGCGAAATCTCTTCAGTGAGATATTCGAGCATGTGATATATACCACCATGATACTATGTGATAACCAGAGTGGGATTCAGTTGTCTGAGAATCCCAAGTTCCACGATCGATCCAAGCATATTGATATCAGGTACCACTTTATCCAATATATGGTACAATGAGGCGTCATAAGGCTCGATCATATAGGAATTGATGAGAAGGTCCAGGGTATCCTCACAAAGCCCTTGGGGAAGGTCAAGTTCCTAACCTTCTATGAGAATCTTGGTAGCGTGGAATGACCCTATATTAAGGGTCATGTTGGACGGTGAGCTCTTGGAGCTCTGTGGGGATTTGGGGATGGCTTCTCGGAGCTATAAGCACACACGGGGCTAGACTTGCCAAACCTTGTAGTGCTTATGCCACACCACTATGATGATTGAGTTGGTTCACCTCTCATGATCTGTCCCCCGTATGCATCTTACCCATTTGAGTCCCGAACTCATGGGAAGTACCTCTTATTTGGATAGTGAGGTGGGAAAAGCTAGATACCAGTAGCAAATATTAATGGATGCATCAGAGATTTCCGTACTCTCTATGTCTAGGATGGCACGGTCCAACCACTTGATCTGGGATCAAGTACAGTGAGTTTTTGGACCTCCTCCTGACTTCAGGTCAGATAAACCAACTTCGGGTTGGTATGTGACTCTTTGAGTCCTATAGAGGTTTCAGACCTCTGGGATAAATCTGTCAGCCATGGATGATGTCTTTGTGACTGACCCACTTATGTTCTAAAATAAAGAAGCCAACAAAGAAATTTATGGCGGGATGACGCACAATGCTTGGATGGCACACGTAGATGGATTTCTCCCTATTTGAGAGGGAGTCTTAATTTTGGACTACTACCTCCAAACTCCATATTGTGATGCTCAGATAAAGATGCCAATATTTTTATTGGATTCCGCTTTCAGAGAGGTGCAAGATCGATCTAAATATCATCTTGATCCGATGAGAAAAAAATTTATTTTGAATTTATTCAAAATATGTGCAGGTCGCCGTGAAATGAAATGTCAGCTTAAAGCCCCAGCAGTTGTGTCACACAACCTCACTGATGGATATAAATAGGTCAATGTTGGAGGTCATTTTCACTCATCCATCACATCACATTCTCTCTCCTCATTTTATTGGTTTGATCATCTATTGGAGTCTCTTCTTCACTCACACGTGGGAAAAAGAAGCAACTAGGGTTTCAGACCGTCTAGGGTTTCCAGTGCAGAAATTTACCAGCGATGACTTTGGCCAACGCTCTGTCAAATTGACCTGAAACTCTCCCAAAACTTCTATTTCCTCAATCCGCGTTTTTTGGCACAAAAATCGAGGCTGGACATTGACTTTGACTTGGCTGCGTTGACTTTCTTGCTGCTATTGTTTGCTTTGACCATTGACTGGGACAACATTGAATTTCGTTGACTTTGGGTTGACTAATCTGGTTGTCCGTGAGGGTTGTGTGACACTTCTAGTTGGCTGACCATATTGATACTTTGCTAGTTGAAGCATCCTGCTGACCGCCATAACGCACCAACACACATATATAATTCTTGGCTTGTCTTTTGTCGATCTACTAGTATGTTCTATCTGCATTTTACTTTCTTGTTTATGTTATTGCTGACTAATTTGGGGATAAAAATTAAAGTTTCATCAAGCATAAAACAACTACAAAAATTTACACTTTCTCAGTGTTTGAAAACATGGTATTTCATGAACAATGGAAAGTTATGGCAAATTATTGTTTTCACCTCGAAGAGGAGGGGAGTTACGATTTGGATAAAATAGATTAATAGTATTTAGAAATATTTGGTTCTCATATTTACCCAATCCAATCTGTCCCCCATCAGACTTGTAAGAAGCTACTGGGTTAATTCTATAAGTATCTGGTCTTGATTTGACCTAGGGAATGGAAAGATGAATCCAGATGGTTAAGGTATTAATTCAATCTGTTGATATAGTAAATCATTCTGTAGAGATAAGTAACTAAGCCTCTCATTTATGTTAACGATATCTAAGGTATTTCCTCCATACATTCTTTTACTAGATTCTGTGATAAGGTATTTCTTCATGAACAAGAATGATGTGATGTGGTCTTTCTTCCTAATAAGAAGCAGCTCAGAGTCTTTCCCCCTAAGTGATAGAAAATGGATGGATTGATTAGACAGTGAGGAAGAAGGTGAAACTACAACTCAACTTTGACTGGATAGATTGAAATGATAGCTTAGAGTAATTGGACTACTTAAAGACTGAACTGCCTTCAATTAATTATAGAATTAT
Organism: Pinus albicaulis; assembly: GCA_034641835.2. NCBI lineage: Eukaryota > Viridiplantae > Streptophyta > Pinopsida > Pinales > Pinaceae > Pinus > Pinus albicaulis. Next base: position 43,933,405 of record CM076574.1, read on the forward strand.
GAAGATAGAAATAGGAATATTATCGGTTAAGACATAACGAAAGGGGGGAAAATTCCCATATGCAAAAAATCAACATGAGAGGAACTCATTAGTAGCAATAAGTTTCATCCATTGATATTTGAGAAACATAGCCTATTACTTATACATAGGTAAAAGGAAGGAAATGCAAAGCCAATTCGAAAGTGAGTTAACCTGTAAAGAGTCAGTGAATGATCCCACAAAGTTAGAGCCAAAAATAGAGGCAGTTGAAGCTATTGATCCATAATAAGTAGCAAAAGTATCCTTAGCAGCAACTTGAATAGAACATCAGCAATGGAAGCACCCCCCACCTATAGGATAGGGAATACAATCATCAAAGAAAGCATCTGGGCCAATGCCAGGATTATAATTATATAGGTAAAAGGAATGAAAGACAGAGCCAATTCGAAAGTGAGTTAACTTGTAAAGAGTCAATGAATTATCCCACAAAGTCAAAGCCAACAATAGAGGCAGTTGAAGCTATTGATCCATAATAAGTAGCAGAAGTATCCTTAGAAGCAGCTTGAATATAACATCAGCAATGGAATAACCCCCCCACCTATAGGATAGGGAATGCAGTGATCAAAGCAAGCATCTGGGCCAATGCCAGGATTATAAAAATACAGGTAAAAGGAAAAAAATCCAGAGCCAATTTGAAAGTGAGTTAACCTATAAAGTTTTAGTGAATGATCCTGAAAATTCAGAGCTAGCAACAGAGGAATTTGAAGCTATTGATCCATAATAAGTAGCAGAATTATCCTTAGCAGTAGCTTGAATAGAACATCAACAATGAAAGCACCCCCCACCTATAGGATAGGCAATACAGTCATCAAAGAAAACATTTGGGCCAATGCTAGGGTTATAAGTGAAGGAAGAGGGTAAAGCAGGTAAGCAAAGGTAAATGATAATCAAAGTCAATAACTAGGGTAATCTTATGGTTCTATCTCGGGCTTATCCTAGCGGCGTTCTAAGTGTTGGGGTGAAAGCATTATGTGGGCTGTGTAAAAAGAGTGAAATGTATTCATACAAAATATAGGGGGTAACTCATATAATAAAGGTAATGTCTCTGAGTAGGTGGTTGTAAAATATCAGTGATTCTCTATAAGTGAAGGCAGAGGTAGTTGATCCACCACCAGCAAAGGCAAGGTAAGTTGTTCGAGATCAGGAAGAGAAAGAAAGCCCTACTGGAAGAAAATTTATATATTTTTTTTCTGCACATGTTTGCACCATTGCTTTCTCAGTGTTGGAAAAGCAAAAATTTATTTCCATCTTAAATAATGTAAAAAAAAATTACATTACCATCCTAAAAGCTAATTCTCATAAACTTTGGAAATTATCACTTTTACATTCTCATTTAAAATTCATTTATATATCTTAAATTTTTATATATTTAGAAATATGGGCAAACTTTAAACTGAGACGAGGAGACAAAGCACCTAGAACTGAGATGAGGAGATAGAGCACACCGAGGAGGCAAAGCAGACAACAAGGATGCAGAATGAACACACCGAGGATGCAGAGCAGACCCTACACAAATCCTGCAAACACAACAAAACATGAAAATAAGATTAAAACAAAAAAAAAAACCATAAATAAAAATAAGAACAAATAAGAAAAGCAAGAACAACCTTTCGTTTACCTTCGCACCTTCACTTTCTCCCCTGCTGGTCCCTACTGGTTCAAGATCAATGCAGCACACCTACACCAAAAAAATGTAGCACTCTCAATGGTCAGAAAAATCACAACACTCTCAACGGTAACGCAACACAAAACTCAACGAAAACTGCTTGTGGTTTGGGGACCACTATATTTATAAAAAAAAAGTTCGGCCAAACTTGGATACAAAGTTTGGCTGCACTAATAGTCTGACCAAACTAATAGTTCGTCTGAACTTTCATTGTCATTTTTCCTATCTTGGGCCAAAAAACTGGTTACCCACGCTATTAATGTTAACAATAGAAACAGTTCGGCTGAAGTAATTTCAAAAGTTCAGCTGAACTTCCTCCAAAGTTTAGCTGAACTGTTGAGAGAGAGAAATTTTCGGATGTGTTTATTATGAAAGTGTAATTGAGCTTTGCATTTTTACCCTACAACCAAAATAAACTTGATCAAAACCATTAGGATTCAAGATTATGATGTCTACCATGGGGAATGATTCACCATTTTTGGTGTAAAAAGGTAAAAATATTAAAAAATAATAAAATAATAAAACTACTTTTTCAACTCGTATTTTCAACTTATCTCCCTAATATCTTACTCAAAGTTCAAGCGGGATTACTCGCTGGATGAAAAATTTAATTCCTCATCTAAAGAGTACCCATGTTGCATACTTTCGATGGGCCCTACTACAAGAAAAAAGATAAATACATAAAAAAATGTGATTGAAATCATGTTTTTCATGTATTTCTCATTTGTCGTGTTGCAGGTTTCATAAAAAAAATGAAACAAGGGTACTCCTTGGATGAGAAATCAAAATTTTCATCCAACGAGTGTTCTTGCTCAAAATTTGAGTAAACCCATAAAGAGATAGGTTCCAAATACGAGTTTAAAAAATAGTTTTTTTCTTTTTTCCTTCTAAAATTTGATGATGTAATCTAATCTTATTTGATTATTTCCAATATTATTTTATAATTTCTTGAGGCCCATTTTAAACCTCAAAATTCCTCTAATTTTCTGGGATGAAATACTCCCAGACTCATGATATGTCGATATATTGATATGACACCTTAGCATGCCATGTCAATCACAAATAATGAATCACCACCTAACATGTGATTTGTCGATGTATCCATTTCCACTTGGTACTACTAATGTGTTCCATGTGTCATTCATATCCATATAGTTGGCCTGCCCAAAAATCCAAATCTAGGTGACACATGCCATACACATGAAACTGCCACATCACTGATTATGACACCATCATGGTGTCACCCTCTTGGGCCTTGATACTTGATGCTATGATATACCAATGTTCTAGTGACATTAATTTTTGTGTTCGATGTATGAAAACTTTTCCATCAATTGTTATCATGTCGCCTAGGGACATGCCATATTGATCTTTTTCCATATAACTACAGACTCTTGTAAAACTACCAAGTGTCGATATATCGATAAGCCCCTGATTTTAGCTAGTTCTTGATCCTGGCTACCCTGTGCCCATGTGATTAGGAGTTAAGGAATATATCCCTAATATCCCAATTCTAAAGCAAACTCAATAATCTTCCTGATTTTCTTCCAATAATATGAATATTTTCAACAACTCCCAATGAAAACAAGGCATTTCCCTTAACCAAGCAACCTGAAATTTTCACTTTCTACCACATCAAAATGGAGAGGCCCTTGAGTTAGCTAGTCTCCATGAAAATTTAAAGCCTTAGGCTCCTTATAACATACATATTTTACCACATATTTATATGACATAAATTCATCATGACAATGTTCATGAACAATAGAGAAACACCACCATTATAGCAAAATATTATACAACATACAATGGTCATAAATAAAATGAGCACAATTTTACCATTGCATACAACATTCAAATCCATAAAAGGAATTCAAATCAACAGTTATGTTAAATACTCAGCTCTTTATTCTTATTCATTTCAACATAAATGCATACATAGTAAATCTAGCATAGCATATAAATATAAGTCATTGAAAAATAGTAATACTTCATATAAAAAGAAGGAATATATACTTATCAGTTCCATTTAATTCTACTTTAAACTGAAGAAGGGATTGACACTCTCCACCCAACCATAGAAACAATTACACTGCAAATATCTTGTAGTTAGACACTTCCAAGCTAGATTCAATGTCTAAAAGGCGCTTCAATAAGGGTATTACATCAAAGGACAATTCAAGGATAAAAAATGAAAGACAAATTCCGTCATTAGTTGGGAACATAGGGATGCCACTTACTAATCATTGATTCTAACGGTTTAATACCTAAAAAATTATGGCCACTAAGGGCCTACAAAACACCAAGCATGACCCCTTCACCACTTCTTACGGTTCCCTCAGTGATCCTCCCTCTTTCTGATGCTTCATTTGCATGAATCCAATCAAATGATTAATTTATTCTTGAGTTTCTTAAGTTATGTGGAGTGTTCTCTTGTTGATTTCCTTAGCTATCACAACTCAAGTTTGGACTCTGCAGTCTAGTTTCTATTCATAGATTCACACGGTTACAAGTCTCTTGTTCACAATTTCATAGGGATTATAGGATTCACATACACACAATTCATGTCTCTATCTTCAATCGTTGCAATACTTCATAACTCAACAATCTCAAATTCCTTCTCCCTTCCTTTCCCCACAAATGTTATTTTATGCATGAGGGGTCCCTTCTCGGGCTATGGTGTCAAAAAGGATCTTCCCTAAGGTATGTGTCCCATGCATCGGAAACTCTCGTACTTCCTCTCACCATCCTCTCATAACTACTTAGTAAGTTGGTAAGTCAAGCAGAAACATTAGGGGTCGGAACATTAAATTCAATATTGAAGATAGGAAAGTTCCTAGTCTCCCTTATGGGCTTCCTAATTAGGTTGTACTTCTAGACACCGAGTTTCATCTAGGATTTTCCTTCTTCTTCATCTTCACTAATTTTGATTTAAATCAAAATATTTACATAATTTAGACAATATTGGAAATACAACCATCCTCACTCTCCAACTTTATCATGCTTTAATTACATTAGAAAACTTGGGGATTAGAAAAGGGGATGTTACATTCCCTTCCCCCTTAACTATTGATGTCCACCCCTAATAGGTGTTATCTTTAGCATCATCGCACTATTTTAAGTGTGTTTGTTCATTGTGGAAATCTATGGATTTATACACTTTAGGTACACCAGAATCCATGCTTATTCATGTCAACATTATTCTTCATGTTCTTTGTTGATTTAGGATATTTTAAAGTGACTTGTCTTGTAAAAATGTTCAAGTGTGAATGATTAAATTAATCCAGCTTAAAAATTAAATCAAGCATGAAAGACTTAAATGAATCTGCAAATAAAATGAAATATATAATATCGAGACAAGAAGAAAATAAGTACAAAACCAATTGATAATGGAGTTTGTCCAGTGTGGACTATGTCTCTGTGTTCTACCTCTAAGGGAGTGGTCTCTTTATTATTTCCCAAAATTTCAATTAAAATAATAATAAAAAATGCCTCCAAAATCGTACTACAAATGAGTTATCTGCTACTATGAAGTGGCCTCCAAAACGCCACCAAAAAAACTCCTTCGGTTGCTACAAAATTCAAGCTCTAAAATTATTTATTTACAAATAAACGTAGACATAAAATTGAGCTTAAACACCCTCGACACTATCAAAATATTATGAATCAAATATTTTGGACTAATGGCCATACCTTTTGGTTTATAAGAGTGTGTGTGTATGCACCCCTGGGGTTGAGCCCACAGAGGTTGCGCCCCATTTTTATAACAATAAAATTGAAATGGAATATATTAAATCCAGCCAAATATGGTTAAAACCATACTGAATGCACCCAACTAATATTGGTCCATCGAACCATACTATAAATAAACTTTACTATTATAACCATATTATACCACCTAATCGATTGCGGTTAAAGGTTTAATATTTTATGGCTTGTGGCATATTCATTGTAACCAACCATATATTATATATAGTATGGAGTTAAAATCAGAGTTGTTACCATATGTTGTATACCAATCATAATTTGAGACATGTATTCGAAAGCATTTTGGCCCAAATTCTTATGTTTCCTAACCAATCATATGTGGTTTTCTTTATTAGTGGTTATATGGAGGTCACGAGGTCAAGCGCGTGAAATCCTCCTTTTTGGCAATATGCTACAATAGAATTTTAAATAAAGTATCACACCGCTCCATTCCAACGTCTGCTCGTTGGCATATGGTAGAGTGCTCACCTTGTAACTCTTACGTCACACATTTGAACCCAGTTAGAGATAGTCTATTGAACCAATTTTTAAACCAATGTATATTCTACATTTTCCCCCGAGGTGCCACATGTCGACACCTAATTGTTCCAATGCTACACAAATAGCGCCACTTGTCCTATCATGTCATAGCTGACTCAACGCCACATGTCAATACTAGATGCTCCCTCGTCATGTTAATATACTTCCATGTCACCATGTCTATACTACCATGTGGCACATCCAAGTGTTTCCACGTGTCCTAGAAACTTTGAATGTTTTCTTATTGGTCAAAATATTCAATTTTCCATAACTTCCTCATGTAGACTCTATTCAAGTCAATTCAAGTTGTGTTGGAATCGTCTCATCAATCTCTTCGACATGGCATTGTTTCCACTAACTTTTGGGAAATTGAAATTTAAGGCCTTTATGGATCCTCCTGTAGCATTTATCCTTTCCATTACTTCATCAATGGTAAGTTCTTCACATTATGGTTTCTTTTAGACCTATAGAGCTCCATCTAATATCTACATCAACAAACCAACATAAAATATATGTTATGACTATTTAAACTTAATACTTATATGTGTGGCCATCCCTTAATTAATTGTCCACGAGTAATATTTTATATCATTTCTTGCAATTGGATATACCCCTTCACACTCTTGATCATGTTAGTGTGTGATAAGTCTCCCCTTCTTGACAATTACTCACTGTCTAAGTGTCCATGAAAACCCCTTCCCTGGGTGATCTAAATGACCACGGTTTTTCCTATGTGGGAATGTTGAAGAGATTGGAGTCTTATAGTCAATTCTTTCTATTGTCTTACTCCTAACATATTACACTTATCTTGGGTTCTAGTTTCACTTTAGTGGCCCTGTTCCCGGGCTATCTACATCTCGACCATTATCTATCTATCTAGGTGATTCCTCTATTCACTTGTATGAAAACATTCATCTTAAATGATATACATCTACAAAAATTTAATTATCTACCAAATTTTCTTCATACATAAATTGTCTCATAAACATTATACTTTTCTCATAAATCTAGGCTAGTTGCAAGTGCTAATATTTCAACTTTTGTCATGGGCTTACATCCCATGCTATATTCTATACTTTTTACATGTAATATTGCATTCGCGCTCAACCATAATATAGAATATGTCTCATTACATATCAACCTTTCAATATAAATTTACAGCAACCACTAACATTGACTTCAAATTCATCACACAATTAACCATTCAATTAATTCATCTACATAATATTTTCATTGAAAATAAACCATAATTGTATTACATAGTTGAACCATTTTCATTCCATTCAATTATTCTAAGGATTTCATATGAAAATATGAATTTTCATGTTCATAATTCCAATTAGATCAAGGCCAAGAGTTTTATATTCACTCTCTCTATTGATATACCCATCTCATAATTTATTAGCAATCATCTATCCCACTTTACTTTCCTATGGAGTGAGGGATTTACACCACTCATTCAATAATCATTAGTTCTCAAAACATGAACCATAATTATTTTCGGGACACCTTATGGGTCCCATTTATAGGTATGTTTTTAAGTTCATCATGTTGTCCTACAGCCTTAAAACTATCATCTTCTCACATTAATTCACATTTTTAGTCATAATATGATTAGTAAGAATATCAAAAGTTGTTTTTCATAGTGTGTGGCCTAATTTGATTAAATTACAGGAAAAAAAAACATTTCTGAGGCATTTACTATGTAGGGACTTGATGGAGACAACCAAGAGAGAATATAAGGGCATTTTCCACCTCCTTAACTCAGTAACTCGGCTTGAGATCACAGAATCCTCACTCACAAGATAGAATTCATAGGAAACTGAGTGTATCCAAGTACATGTGAATCTTGAGGAGGACTAGATCCACAAGTCTCGAGATATTGGAGGGAATCACTCCTATTTTCAGGATATTCCATCAACTACCATTTTGTATAAATAAACCAGCTAAAAGGCTCATTAGGATTCGAATTTTTGTTTCAGCTAAGACTATCCATTGGGCCTAGTGATTGACAATGTTATTCTTAACCATTATATGATGTATGAGACTATTATTTTTTGTTAATGATAATTTTTCCATTTATCTGAATCTGATCTAGTTTTAGAGGTTTGAAACCCTTGGGTTTGGGCGCAACCCAGAGGATTTAGTCCCTCTTCTATATTTATTTCTTGTTATTGTTTCACAAAATTTCATGGATTTCTCTTGTTTCAGTAGATGTTAAGCTATAAAAACTCGTGATTGCAGGCTTGCCTATCGCCTCTCTTGTGGGAAGAGCGATTGGTAAGATTTACAATATTAGTTCAAAAATATTTGTTTATGATTTCTTGGAAATGGATAGATGTTAGTTGTGATCCTTTTGCATGTTTACTCTATAAAACTTAGGAGTTATTTTAGTGATCATATTATTTTTGTAGACATAATATATTTTAATCAAATTCAACTCATCTTTTCCATGATAATTCATTCCACTATGTTGTTGGTCATGTGACGCATGTATCTAGCTAGTTGAAGGGACTATGCTGATCTACAAGGGTGGGCATGCCTACCCACATTCACTTGGAATTTTCCACCCTCCTCCAAGGAACCTCACACTACCTCCAACCTTTGTCTCTAAAGTCATTATGTCAAGGAAAATAAAGGAGATTGTAGGTGTCTACTTTGGTGCAGGATATACCCCCGAGGGGTACTGGGCTTTTCCAAGGGGCTCCCATAACCTTCATCCACCTTCCTCCATCCCTAAGACACCATTCCCATCCTTAAAATGCTCTATGACCCCCTCTTATAGCAAAACATAGCCTCATGTAGTAATACAGGCCCTCCTGTAGCACCTCTTGTAGGAGCCATGTAGCAGTGTTCTTTTCAACCAGTTTTTCTCCCCACTTTTATCGTAGCATAGTTAAGTTGAATAATGGCCCCCAACTTGTTATTTGATGATCAAGTAAGGATATAAGACCATTCCAAACTCCTCCTTTCCTCATTGCAACCATCATATAACAAAAAGGAGATAAAATTAGTAACTTTATTCATAGGAATGGTTAAAATTAGATTCCTTAATTTCAAACAAATGTAAAGTAGATCAATGATGCATAAAAATAGTTTATTGATTTAATTAAAAGTGAAAATTAGAGTAGCATGATTTACTTCTACAAGTAGACTAGCCCTTTATCTTTCATGCAATTTCAATTAGCATTTACATTTAAATGAATGGAATTTTTTACTTTTATAGTTAGATTCAGGTTCAATTATGCTTTCATAAGAATTTTTCACTATATTTAGTTGGAGGAATGGTCTCTGAACAACTTGATCTGATTTCATGATTGATAATTTGTGATGAGAAACCCTTAGGAGTTGCAACACTCTTGGTGTAATACTAGGGTTCATCACTTTTTGGCGTCATTGTTGTGGAGGTGTCTAAGTAAGTGTTTTTTCTACTTAAGCATTATTATTTTTTTGTTTTTCATCAGTCTTATTGCTTTGAAAAAGTGAAAAGAAAAAAAAAATTTGTTCTTTCATGCCTCGTAGGAGTAGGGATAACCAAGAAAAATTCTTACCAAAAAACCCCACCCCCTCAAGCAGCTAGCCTTCATTCTTCTTCGGTGGCTGTGAACTTCCCTCTCTGATTATAAGGGAGTTAGAAGACACTTTAGGTGAGCAACCTGAAATTTTTATAGAACCTATATGAGAAGAATAATCTATACCACCCACCCAAATTATGGCTAGAAATAGGGAAAATGATATTTTCCCTACCAAATAAACCAATGGAGGGGCTGCAATGAAGAATACAAGCCCAGATTCCCTTTAAAATTTTCATGAACTGACATTTGAGGACCCTAACACCTTCATGTTTGAGTTTTTTGTTGTCTGTAGGACCTATGACTATGCCTATGATGAGAAGAAGCTGAAGTTGTTTCCTTCTAGCCTTAAATATGTAGCCCTACGTATTTTATGGGTCTAACTGGAGGCATCATCTACCTGGGCCAAAATGTTGCAAGCCTTCAATGACAAATACCGATACTACTTTAGTTCCAAAGAAAAAAAGGAGGAAATATTTAAGATGACTCTTGGACCTGATGAATCCCTATAGGACTATGAGGAAATATTTCAACTCAATTATAGGAGGGTCAATTGTACCCTTGATCCTGATTCACTCAAGATAGTACTTCTCTGATGGATCAGGGAAGATGTGATGGAAACCCTCAACATGCTATCTGGAGGAGATATCTACCAATTACCTTATGATGGCATCAAGAGTGTATTCAAAAATCACTCTAGGGTTGTTAGGAAAAACAGTAGGTTTAGCCAAAACCTGATCAGTTCCTCTCCCTCCAGAACATCCATCAAGCATGAGATAGGGAATATGTTGGAGGATTTCAAGAGTGAAATTATGCATACCATTTCCTTACAAATGGATACTATGTGAATCAAAATAAAGCAAAAGGAAGTAGAAAGAGAACCAACTATCTTTTGTCATAGTTGTACTAAAAAGACATCCTAGGAATGAATGCCCACTGAATGTCATAGAAGTCTGCCTAGTATGTGAAGAGAATCATGCAACAGATAAATGTCCCTCTCTATTGGGACTAAAGGTTGTATAGTAGGGAGGAGTAGAGAGTGGGTCAGAACAGTTGTGCTTCATTAACCAAAGGATACCCCCAAGACCTTGGTCATATCAACAAGGCATGCAAGGTGCACATTATCCTCACTACAATCCAAATTAGAATGCACCTTTCTAGCCTCGGTACCCTTCCACTCATCTAACATGGTCCAGACCTCCTCCTTGGACTTATGCTCCTCCATATCCTCCTCAGCCTATCAACCCTAATTTTCATCCATATCCACCTTAATCATCTCAATGGGCATACCCCTCACAAGGTTGGAGGCCTCAAACTAATCAGCCTCCTTCTTTACTACCTCCACCTAAATCTCAACCACAACTAAATCATCTTAACCCACCTAAGCAACCTAAAATTCCTACTCAACCCAAGATGAACCCGAACAGTAAGAAATAACTACAGGTCTAAAATGGAGAGACATCCTATCATTATTATATTGTGGAAATCCAAGAGATAAACCTTCGTTCTGGTAGGGTGCTCCTAGATAATAACCCGCCTTCTCCACCTAAATATCTTGAAGAAGATAATTAATGGAGTGCCCCTCAATTAAATTCACCCCCCTATCCTGAAAGGTTAGTCCACCCTAACCAAAACACCCTAAAAGAGGTTTACCTTCTAGGAGAACTGAATATTTTTTGTGTCAAGATACTCCTTCTCCAGACCATTAAAGATGTTCCTATCTACAACAAGATTATTAGGGAAAAATGTTTCAAAAGGCCTAGGATAAGAAGAAGAGATACCACCACCGTCAATGTTGTTGGACAAATATTTGATCTGATGCTTGGGATGATGATCACCCCAAAGTACCTAGACCCTAGTATCCTAGTAATGGATGTGCACATCGATGGAATTATGGTTCCTAATACCTTGATTGATCTTGGGGCTGCAATAAATGTGATGACTAGGTAAACCATGTTGAATCTCAATCTCCAAGGGACTTTGAAAAATACTACCACAATGCTATAACTTGTAGACATATCCATACTAGCTCCTGAGGGAATTATTGAGGATTTCATGGTCTCCAGTGACTCTTGGGAGTACCCTACTGATTTCCTGGTCCTCCGGCCCAAAAAAAAGTTTAATGCCTATCCTCTCATCTTAGGAAGACCTTGGTTGGCCATTGTTGATTCCTACATTAGTTACAGGGTATAGAACATGAGAATCAATAATGGAAATTTATAAAAACAACTTGTGTTGTATCCTCCTGTTCAACCTTCTATTAAAATGATTTACCCTTATGGTTAGAGGATGAGGAAGAGGATGAATTGTATCCCACATCCCCCTACCCAGTCTACACTCTAGATATTGTTGTAGGATGGGGAAAACTTGATGAATATGTCCTTATTGACCATATCTTATAGAATCAACCTCCCATTGCCATACCATTTGATGAAATTATGAAAGAATATGGGACTAGTCCTTGGTCTGACTTGGGATTTGTTGACTCTAGCCTGGAAAATTTCAATATTGTAGAGTTTGTCCCATCCATAACTATAAATATCAACCTCTCTCTCTCAACCAAAAGTGAATAACAATTTTGCAATGTACTAAGGAAACACTTGGATTATTTTTCTTTGGATTATAAGGAAATGAAAGGTGTGCATCCCTCAATTTATACTCATCATATTTACGTCAAATAGGGATTCAAGAATGTGTGCCAACCCCAAAGAATGATAGAACCAATTCTTAAGGACATTATGAAATAAGAGTTACAAAATCTTTTGGATGCAGGGTTCATATACCCCATTTCAAATAGTAAGTGGGTGTCACCTCTTTTTTTATTCCCCAAGAAGAATGGGAAGTTTAGAAGTTGTGTTGATTATTGAGAACTTAACAAGGCTACAAATAAGGAAATTTTTCCTTTTCCATTCATTAACCAAGTCCTAGATGGCCTTGTAGGGATTAAATTATTATCCTTCCTAGATGGATTTATTGGATACAACCAAATTCAGATCAACCCTGAATACCAAGAGAATACCACATTTTCATGTCCTTGGGGTACCTTTTCCTATATAGTTCTTCCATTTGGTATGTGAAATGCCTCTACTGGTTTCCAGAGGGTAGTTCTAAGTATCTTTGTTCAAATTTTTCATGACTCTGTTGAGATATATATGGATGATTTCACTCCTTATGGATGTGACTTCTAGGAAGCTCTTTCTAATATGTGCAAAGTTCTGAAGAAATGTATTGAAATGAATCTCCCATTGAGCCCTGAGAAATGTGAATTTTTTATGAATGCAAGGACTATCCTTGGCCAATATATATCAGAGGAAGGGATGCAAGTTGACCCAAACAATATTTACATCATCAAAAGGGTCCCTATCCCTCAAAATCAAAGAGATGTTGGGAGTTTCCTTGGATTAGTTGGGTATTATAGGAGGTTCATTACAGATTTTAGTAAAATGGCTTCTCCCTTTTTTGGAATATTGGTTAAAGATTTAGGTTTTTGTTGGACAAAAAACTGTCAAGAGGCCTTCGAAATAATGAAATAAAAAATTACCATTGCACCCATCCTTAAGGGACCCAACTAGGCATTACCTTTCCATATACACATAGATGCCTCAAACAAAGTTGTAGGGGTTTCCTTAAGACAAGTAGAATATAAAGTTACTTATGTTATCGATTTCATCAGTAAGAACCTTTCTAAAGCTAAGTTAAATTATATTGTCACTGAAAAGGAACTCTTGGTTTTGGTGCATTCTTTGAACAAGTTTAGGAATTATACCATTGGTTATCAAACTCTGGCTCACACTGATCATGCAACCATTAATTATTTAATGATAAATTTGATGGCAATCCTAGGATAATTAGATGGTTTTTATTATTGCAGTAATTTGATTTGACTATTGTTGATAAACCAGGGAAAGAGATTGTGGATGTAGATTTCTTGTCAAGACTAACCCTGTCTGCAAGAAAGGAAGAATTGATAGATTATCGATTCGCAGATGAACATCTCTTTTCCATATCGGTGATTTCTCCTTGGTTTTCTTATATAGAAAAATATTTGGTTGTTGGGAGGTTCCCTTCTAACCTATCCTCCAAGGAGAAAAAAAAGATTGTCAAGAAAAATTCCCCACTCACTTGGATTGGGGGAAATATATTTAGATAGGGGTCATATCATATCCTAAGAAGCTGTGTGAGAAAATAATGTCTTTGACATCATCTCAGCATGTCATGATGGACCCTGTGGGGGACACTTTGTTGCTAAGAGGACAACCTTCAAATTTCTACAATCAGGTTACTGTTTGCCGACTTTACATCAAGATGCAAGGAGGTACACCACCAGGTGTGATCAGTGCCAAAGGATGGGTAAGCCAACACCCAAGGATGAAATTATCTGTAATATTCCAAATTTTTCCTTCAATAAATTGGAATATTAATTTTGTATATTTTCACTTAGGAGATGAATAATTGGGTAAGGAGGCCTAATGACAATAAAAAACATAGATAAAATCCCTCTAGTATGAAAAGGGATCAGCCATGGAACTATATTTCACACCCTCATGTGTGAAAGGGGACTTTTGCAAAGAGGCTTGGTTAAGTTTGACCAAGTCAAACAGCGTTGGGTATGAGGTGGAAAGCACTACATGGGATAGCGCAGAGATAGAGGAGGGAATATTCCTTTATGGAGGAAACCCTAATAGATGGGGCCCATGGAGAGAGAGCCTTCACTTTCTATATATGGAGAGGAGGAGAGCCATTGTTATTCATGTATATGCTTATGATTTCATGTCTATTCAGACATTGTGCATTCTCTAATTTTTAGCAAGAGTTGTTGGGGGGATTTCTGTTTAGGATTCCTTCTCCTTCTTGAGAGGCCTCTTGAGGGATTGGAATGATTTTTCTCACATCTAGGCTTAAGGCCAAGCTTCCTCCATCAGGACAGTGTTATTTCTGCAGTAGAATAAAACTTTGTTGCTGGGTGTTGCAGTGAGTAGTCACAACACCTCTTCCATTGCTTGTTTTTCAGAGGGAGAGTCTTTCCTGCCTTTTGAGGATCAGTTTGTAAGTATTTTAGCTTATTTGTAGATCTTGGCATTAGGCCAACCCATATCCTTGCCCCTACAGCACATTTTTCTCCAGTAACTGAGTTATTTTCATAGTGCATTTGTTGCGGGGTTTTGCAGATTGATTGGAGGGTGAGATCTCAAGTGTAAGGATCAGCCTTCCACTTTTGAGATCCATTGGAGACGGTCTACTTCAGATTTCACATCATCTTCAGCCTTCTCTATTGAGTTCCAGACTTGAGTTGCTGCAGCTACCCAGCAACTCCGGCATTTTTGCCATTTTGTGTATTTCAGCCAATCCCTTGGAGGATTGATGTTTTATTGCTTCTAATGGTTATAGATTTGCTCCCCTATTTTATTTGAGCTATATTATTGCCATATCCATGTATTTACATTGTATTTCAGCAGTACTCTATAATAGACTGTGCTTCCATAGCCAAGGGTTTCATATATGCAACTGTGTTTCTTCATTTCTATGTACATGTATTGTTGAGGCTTGCATTTCCTTTCTTGAGAGGTTGTTTCCTCAAGAAATTGTACTCTCTTTTCTGCTATAACATTATTCATTGGTTATCTACATCTTCTTGTCTCACAACTCATAAAATAACACTGTCTTTCCATTTCATGTGCTTACATTTGTTGCAGTCCCTCATCGAGCACTTTCAGAGGATATATAGTAGTGGGAGATCTGTTTAACCACTCTAGAAGGATTTCTTTAGTCCCAACTCTTGGATTTCAGTCTTATATGTATTTATCTAAGGGATCCAGGTCTTGGTATCAAATCTTGTTGCCTCCATTTTTGGAAAATGCGTTTTCCAGCCATAGATTGCTAGCTATTCCTAAAAAGGGATATTACAGTGGTATCAAAGCAACTTTCTTGGCTCAGCCTGTGATTCTAAGCCCAAGAAGATCCAAATATTGAAGAATATGAGTTTATTCTCATCTATTTTCAGATCCAGAGGATACCTCTCCAAAGAGGTCAAAAATATTGAAGAAGAAGAAGAGGAAGGACCATGCACTTCCTATTCTCATCCAGAAGAAGACATTGAGCATGGAAGACACTTGGATCATCAGATTCTGAGTGATTACCTTGTTGAGTATAGATCTCAACCTAGAGGCTTCAAGAAGACTCTAGCTTTTCCTCATTTCATCCAGTTGAAGGAAGAGAAGAGACCATGTAGCAGAAAATAAATCAGAGGTAATATATTTATGTTGTCTACCTTTGATGGGTCATATACTGCAAGAACTTGGGTGAAAGAGTTGGTAGCATTTTTATTTCTACATACTGTAGTAGAGAAAAAAGTTTTTGAAATATTAGCACTGCACTTGGAGAGTGAAGCCTATGATTTGTGGAGTAGCCACTTGAGCCATGCAAGGGAGAAAAATTTTGCAAAGTTCATCCAATGGTTGGTCAAAACCTTTGATGGTGAAAGGGAAAAGGAAGGGAAGACCACACCACCACTTGAGAAGCCTTGTGATAACGTTGTCACACTCATGGAGGAGCATCCACATGCATCAACAGTTGGGGCAGCCAACACTTTGGGGGAAGGAACTCTTGCAACCCTACAAGGAGTTCGAAATGCACATCAAGGTATGAAAAGATTTCCACAATCTCTTTTTGCAGCAAATTCTTTTGATCAAAGTGGAAATTTTCTTTTTAATGACCAAGGGTCAAATCCCATTGCTACCCTAGAGTAGCTTGGTTGCACTACGCTGTGCAACATGAAAAATTTCAAGGAGGAAATAAACCATCATCTTCATGAGCCTTTTTTGGATTGCATATCACATTGGAGGTTGGGGCTTGAAGCCTTGAAGCCTTGAAGGATGATAGTAGACATCTTGCAGTGAGAAACCCTTTCTCCCTTCAAGATGACACTTTCTCAATGAGCTCCTCTCAGCTCAAAGAGGAACTTATACTTTCAGATCCAAGACCTCATTGGTTTTGGAAGACTATTGATGAGAGGGAGGTCTCAAGGAGAGATCTCATTAGAGGTGCACTTCAACACACCATGGAGTGCAAAGAGTTTATTCCTTTCTCAAAAGAGTAGATAGAAGATGGAGGACATATTAGGATGGATAACATCTCTCATGCTTGTGTTGGAAATTCCTTGAGCCATACACATCATGATGGGAGGTTTTTTCCTACCACCTATTTGGGTCTTGATAGGGTCTCATTGATCCTTGAGAAGATTGCATTTCAAAATCCCATGAAGTGCAAAGACAAGAGTTTGATTTGGGAGGATGGTAGCCCTCATGGGAGGAGTACCAAGATGAAGAGAAGGAGGGAGCATCCACAAGTGGTTGAGTGGATGTAGTTTATGAGCAAGGAGCTGGGAGGCTACTTGCAAATTTATGATACCAGGCAGTAGGAGGCTTGGCTGCGCTGGTTACTCTTGAAAGAGTTTGGCCATCACTTGGCAAACACTCTTCCTAAGAGTAGGAGGATGGATTCTTGCATCATTGAGTAGCATAGAGTATGGATGCATGGTGTTGATGTGATTCTCATATCATTCATTGTGTCTTCATCACATGAGTTGTATGGTGGGAGTATGGGGAGGCAGCAAAATATTTTGTTTCTTTTCTTGGGAGAGCAAGAGTATATTTGCTCTCATAGTTTACATGATGTTGCAGGAGGAGGAGATAGCATTATCTCCTTGGTATTTGATGATGATTTGGAAGCACTCCCATCTTGGGAATTATTCCATATTGGTTGCAGCATTATTAGAGGAGTCTTTGATAAGGAGCATGTCAAAGAGCAGAGTTTTGTATTGACAGGGGCTTATTTGCATGAGCTCACAACGTTGTCACTTTGGAGCAGAGATTTATGGATGGAGTGTCCCCAGGATCACTTCACATTATATGCACTTGGTGAACAAGGGAGAGATGATGATGATAGAGTAGTGGATAGAGGCATCTATCACTATGACATATTCTTCTTGACTTGGATTTCCAAGCATGAGGAGGATTATTTTCTTGCAGCACATGGTTCATTCTTCTTCATAGCATACCAAAACACTGTGGAGGACTCATTTATGGATCCATGTATCATCTTACTTCCGGAATATGGTAAGAAGTTTTTTTTTACATTCATATACTTGCACACTCTTACCATTCTTATGCAGTGCATTGCTTCACAAGAGGGCAAGCTTGTCACATTGCTCCATGAGCTTTATTGGGCCGACCTATATGATGGAGGTAGCCATCTCTTATGTGGCCTTGGGAAAATGTTTTATCATCACATGTATGTTGAGCTTATGCACTCTAACATGTATCATCTGAAGACATGCATGATTAACCATGTAAAAAGAAACATTTTTCCTTGTACTTTTCTCAAGTAGCAGCTTGTAAAACTACGCTGTCACTACCGGGGAAGTTGTTGGTACCTTCTTGCATCACTTGAAACCTTCAGCATTTTCTTCATTTTTTTTCTGATCATGCCTTAATTTTCTGATATGGATCAGATTTGTATAAGAAGCATGATTATGAGAGAGGCACATGAGTTGGATGTGTCCTTGAGTGGGAAGAATTTTCACATTTCTGCACTACATGTTCTAATGGGAGCATGGGAGAAGATATGGCCACCCCTACTACATATGTTTTCCCTTTTGAGGTGGACCATGGACTTGATAGTCATCCATTGTACAATCATGGGAAAGTGTTTGATCTTGTATTGTTGTTACATTCAACCATTTACTATTCGTTAGTAGATGTGATGAATTTTACATGTCACTTCCCATATTCCTTTCTGAGATTGCAGTGGATGAAACTGCGATGTATCCTTGTGAGACATTGTTTGTATCATATATCATCATGTATAACTTGTAGAAAAATTCTCATCAGGATACTCTATGATGACCTTGTCCTATTCATCATGGATGGATTTTTTTGGGCGAGCTTGTTCTTCATTGTCGAAGGAGAACTCTTTGGAGGTTTGTTCTTCACATTGCCATTTGAGGGAAATAATTTTGCAGCCCAGGATCAGCACACACTCTACACTTATCATAAGTGGGGAGAAGGATAGATTGGGGTAGGCTATGATTCTTACCATGTTCAGATTTTCAGCCCACCTTCATTTCCGGAGCTTGAGGTGGAAGCAGATTTTTCAGGACTTGCCATGTTGGGAGGTGACTCATTTTGTTTGGATGATTGCTTGGGGATGGAAGATCCACATGAGGGAGATCTTCCTCATCACATTTCAGACTCAATTCCTTGAGTGGAGACTTTCCAGTTCTATCCTTGCAATTGCTTGAGGACAAGCAACATTTGGGAGGGGAGGACTGTAATATTCCAAATTTTTCCTTCAATAAATTGGAATATTAATTTTGTCTATTTTCACTTAGGAGATGAATAATTGGGTAAGGAGGCCCAATGAAAATAAAAAAACATAGATAAAATCCCTCTATTATGAAAATGGATCAGCCATGGAACTAGATTTCACACCCTCATGTGTGAAAAGAGACTTTTGCAAAGAGGCTTGGTTAAGTTTGACCAAGTCAAACAGCGTTGGGTATGAGGTGGAAAGCACTATATGGGATAGCACAGAGATAGAGGAGGGAATATTCCTTTATGGAGAAAGCCCTAATGGATGGGTTCCATGGAGAGAGAGACTTCACTTGCTATATATGGAGAGGAGGAGAGCCATTGTTATTCATGCATATGCTTATGATTTCATGTCTATTCAGACATTGTGCATTCTCTGTTGTTTAGCAAGAATTTCCGGGGGAATTCCTTTTTAGGATTCCTTCACCTTCTTGAGAGGCCTCTTGAGGGATTGGACTGATTTTTCTCACATCTAGGCTTAAGGCCAAGATTCCTCCATCAGGACAGCATTATTTCTACAGCAGAATAACATTGTGTTGCTGGGTGTTGCAGTGAGTAGTCACAACACCTCTTCCATTGCTTGTTTTTCAGAGGGAGAGTATTTCTTGCATTTGGAGGACCAGTTTGGAATTCTTGGAGCTTATTTGCATATCTTTGCATCAGGCCAACCCATATCCTTGCCCCTACAGCGCAGTTTTCTCCAGTAACTGTGTTATTTTCATAGTGCATTTGTTGCGGGGTTTTGCAAATTTCTTGGAGGGTGAGATCTCAAGTGTAAGGATCAGCCTTACACTTTTGAGATCCAATGGAGAAGGTCTAATTCAGATTTCACATCATATTTATCCTTCTCTATTGAGTTCCGGACTTGAGTTGCTGTAGCTACCCAGCAACTCCAACATTTTTTCCATTTTGTGTATTTCAGCCAATCCCTTTGAGGATTGATGTTTTATTGCTTCTAAGGGTTAGAGATTTGATCCCATATTGTATTTGATCTATATCATTTCCATATCCATGTATTGACATTGTATTGTAGCAGTACTCCATAATAGACTGCGCTGCCATAGCCAAGGGTTTCATCTATGCAGCTGTATTTCTTCATTTCTATGTACATGTATTGTTGAGGCTTGCATTGCCTTTCTTGAGAGGTTGTTTCCTCAAGAACTTGTACTCTCTTTGCTGATATAACCTTATTCATTGGATATCTACGTCTTCTTGTCTCACAGCTCATAAAATAACTCCGTCTTTCCATTTCATGTGCTTACATTTGTTGCAGTCCCTCACCAGGCACTTTCAGAGGATATCTAGTAGTGGGAGATATATTTAACCACTCTAGAAGAATTTCTTTGGTCCCAACTCTTCGATTTTAGTCTTATATGTATTGATCTAAGGGATCCAGGTCTTGGTATCAAATCCTGCTGCCTCAATTTTTGGAAAATGCATTTTCCAACCATGGATTGCTAGCTATTCCTAAAAAGGGATATTACATTATCTTACAACCTCAAAATCACGGCAGAAAATGTATATCATTATATGCATTGATTACTTGTCAAAATGGGTTGATAAAAAAGCAGTAAATGTAGCAACTGATAAAAAGGCAGTTGAATTCCTGAAGGAGAACATATTCTACAAATTTTTTTTTCTAAGGGAAATAGTCATTGATGAAGGAGCACAATTTACATCTAGTTTGATTGAATATCATATGAAGCAGCACCACATCAAGCATAGGACATCTAGTTCCTATCACCCTCAATACAATGGGAAGGCATAAGTCACAAAAAAATCACTAGAGATAATTCTTACCAAGCTTGTTAGAAAGAGTAGAAAGTATTGGGAATATAGGCTTGTGGAAGCCACATGGGCCTACAAAACCACTTGGAAGACCACCACTTGATTCACTCCATTTGAGCTAGTTTACGGAAGGAAGGCCCTATTTTCTATTAAATTTGAGTATAACACCTTGAGGATGCCAACAGCTAGACTTGGATCTCACTACAACACAATGGGAGAGGCCTCTCCAACTCAATGGTCTAGATGAATTTAGGATGCAAGCTCTCCTACACACTGAGGTTATCCAACTACCAAGTAATATTTTTCATGATAAGCACATCAAAGGAAACAATTTTCAAGAAGTATATTGGGCCATGTTGTATAATTCCAGATTCAATGATTTCAAGGGAAAATTACTGACAAGATGGTTAGGTCCTTATATAATAGATAAGTGTCATGAGAATGGGTCTCTCTAGATCATAACAATTGATGAGGGAGTGATTCCCTTATTTTTCAATGATCATAGGTTGAAGTTGTACAAGAAACCTCTCTCCAAGGTATATTTTTTCAGTTCAGTCAACAAAGAACTAAATGTGATTGGGAGGCTCATAGCCCTCATTCCACCAAATATTTAAAAACAATAATAATAATAAGAGGGCCTAGATGAAAACCTCCATGAGGAATTTGATGCCAACTCCTCGGTTGAAAACCTCTCTGAGGCAGCCCAGGAGAAACAAAAAAGAAAAATAAAATAAAAGATCCCCAGAATAAAAAATCCTCTGAGGCTCCTAGGGTAGGCATTCAAGTTGAAAACCTCTACATAGGCAGCCTGCTTGTCTAAAAAAAAATGGAAAAGAAAATCACAGGGAAGGATTTCTTACACAACTTTTTCTAAATAACTTTTTTTTTGGAGGACCCCAAATAGCAGACAGAGGTATGGCTACAAGGTGGCATCTAAAATTTTATTCCACCATTTTTTCCAACCACCCATTGCATTTTCACACTCTCCACTCACATACCTACCTCTCTCCATCATCCAGCTAGCAAAAGGATCAATTTTTTCCTCCTCGTTGTAATGTTACAAGAGGAGCCTGTAATGTTATAGGAGGAAGATCCGATGGGAAAAATAGACCAAGGGATCATGATTTTTTTATTTAATATTGATAAAGGTGCAGTAATATCAATTACATCACCCATCCTATCCATCTAGCCAAAGTTGACTTAAATTTCCACCCTATCATACATAAAATAACACAGAAAATCTTTGTTTTTTAGTCTTCAATCACCAACACCACTTCCTCATGATCCTAATCATGTCCTCATACCTTTTGTGACTTGATATCAATATGATATAAAAAATTAGGTCTTAAAAATAGGGATTAAATTACTGCTACTAGAAGGAGAATCCTCCTGTAGCAGCATGTACAGTCACAACAAAACTCCTTAAAAAAAAAATCACCCACAGAGATCATCATGGAGCCATTTTTGAAATAGAGAAGAGGCACGACATCCTTAGGAAGCAGTCCATCCACTCCGCCAACAAAATATTGGACACTGGGAAAGAACCTGTACACATAGCAAAGTTATTAGTCAAAATATAAACAAGTTATGAAGATCTAAACAAAAACAAGTAAAGAAAATCACCTCCCTCAAGATCACGATGTTATGAGGTATAACTTCAACATGCAAGAATATCTATCAATTCAATCCATAGGTAGCCTCAAGTATGAAAACCCTCACCTCTTCCCTATGCATATAATTCAAAAATGTGTTAATGGTCGAGAAAGGAATTTTGATAAGTTGGAGGTGCTCAAAAAATTTGGCAATCCTCTACTAGTAAACCCAAGTTCATTCAGTCACACATGAAACATGGAAAATTAAACTCAAGTGAGGTGGTAATTATGAGGATTGAGGTAATGATCACAAGGAGTAGGGTAATGATTACAAGGAGTGGGGAAAAAAGTTCAAGAAAGGAAGTTTGTGTAAGAGCCATGTCACCAAATCACTCTAATATTTACCACAAAAGGGAATATTAGTACAAGGCTCGACTCCATTTTCACTATCGCTCATTTCTAGAAAAAAAAGTTAGAAGAAGCACGCGCTAGTGCTACAATAGTGCTATTCGATTACCTATGCTTCCACCGAGATTCTTCAAACTATGTTTGTAGGTGCTATAGGATAACATACACAAGGAGCTACATGAGGATTTGAACTGCCATAGGAGTGTTTGAACTGCTACATGAGGGCCGAGAAGAAGCTATAGGAGAGAATTAAAGGGAAAAAGGGAGCCAAAGTGAACCAAAATTGTCCTCAAACCCTCATGCACACGATAGAGCTATTTTGAAAAGGATTAAGTCCATCTCTCCCTCTCTAATTTCCATACAATTGCATGGGAAATTCTACCTGAAGTTAGTGCCCTGTAATAGACAATTAAGCAATGGTTCCCTTTGGAAATTGTTGTGTGTAAAGGAAATATAGGGAAAGAAAAGAGCTTGTTTTGGGTATAAATTTTAGCATCCTTATCCCTCACTGATTGAAAGGAAGTTTAATGTTTCTACATGTAGAAAATATCTAACACAACTCTGATACCATGTTGAAATTACACCAATGGATTCAATCCAATCATGTAATGTACTAAAATAAGATATTGGATCCTTCTACAATATTTGCAGAATATAAATTATGATCTCTCAATAACATGCAAGTAAGAGAAAGAATTAAATCAATACACAACACTAGATATTCCTGGAGAAATCAACTGCTCAAAACCCCTCCATCTTTATTGTATAATCAACGAAGGAATCATGAAACAATACAATGTATTTGTACTCACCACAACCTCATACACTCTACCAATTGCTTCACACTGATCTAGGAAAAATTGGACAAACACATAGCCAATTATCAGCCTACCCTGCTTACGCAATCCCTAGAGAATTAAACCCCTATTAAATAGGAAATTCAGCCTTCCTTGATTGTGCAATTCATCATGGGCTTCCCATGGTTTTATAACTGCACCTGGGTAGTTTTCCTAAAATACAACTGATAGTTTACTAGCCTTGAACATTTTTCTCAACTGGGTATCCACCAAAATTAGCATGCATGCAGCTATAAATAGTGAATCATCAATTAATTTGTAGATCACTACTGTGAATTAAGTCTATTTTAATTCACTTGATCTTCCACTAGCTCATCAAATAGTTAGAACTAGTTAAACTAATTTTAACTCAAATATTGTGAGTTAATTGATCCCACCCACACTACACTAGTGCTACAACTGCAACTGGACCCTGTTAATAATAGAATCACTCTACATGCCTATCCTTAGACCCTCAATTCTAAATTCTTGAGCTAACTAATTCTATCACAGTTAGTTAATTATTACAAGTTGTTATGAGAAAAGATTACAATTAATTTTCCAATTTATTTAAAAATTGGCTTGCACACTGATGTGTCACTAGGATCCATCACTGTGTGACCTATGATCCTGCACTAGTGTGTGTGTATTTTCTTGTTGAACTTCAACACTCCCTCTCAACAAGAAAGGGATTATCTACTACCCCGATCCTGCCTCTGTGGTATTCGAATTTTCTCTTCGCAAGCACCTTCGTCAAGATATCTGCATCCTGATCCTTTGTGGGAATGTACTGCAACAACATAATGTGCCTCTCAACACAATATGCTTGGTATCGAATGTTAATATGCTTGGACCTGTCATGGAATACTGGATTAATCGAGAGTTTTATGCAACTCTGGTTATCACAATGTATCACTGTTGGATCCATCTAATGACTGAAAAAACCAACAAGTATCTTCCTCATCCATATGGCCTCACAAGTAGCCTAACTAGCTGCCATATAGTCCACCTCGGCTAAACTGAGTGCACCTGATCTCTATTTCCTGTTGTACCAATAAATTGTTGTTGATCCTATGCTAAAGATTCCCCCTAATGTGCTCTTCCTGTCTGATGGAATACCTGCCCAATATGCATCAGTGAAGCCTTGAAGCTTCACTCCCTCTGTCCATCTGTACCATAATCCATACTATGTAGTGCCCTTGAGATATCTCAACACATGCTTCCCCACCTTCCAAAAGAGCTTGGTAGGCTTAACCATAGCTCGACTAAGTTGGTTAACTGCATAGCATATGTCCGCTCGTGTGTTCACCAAATACATAAGTGAACCCACAAGCTGCTTATAAACAGTAGCATCCATTACCTCACCTGAAGTAGCATCCTCCTTCCTCCAGTTACCTGCAAGAGGAGTCTCCATGTGTTTGTTGCCCTCCATGTGGAAATTCCTCAGAATATCCCTGGCATTATTTCCCTGAGATACAAATATCTCCCCAACTCTTTGCCATATTTCCAAGCCTAGGAAATAATGCAAGAGCCCCATGTCCTTCATCTCAAACTCTCTTGCACGATCTTCTTTATAAGAAGTTATGAGTTTCTCATCACCTGTCAGTATAATATCATCTACATAAATTACAATAATCAAAATATTACCATCAACCACAATATGATATAGGTTCACATCTGCTTCACTCTTTTTAAAGCCTAACCCAGTGAAATATTTTTTGATCCTAGTGTACCAAGCACGAGGAGCTTTCTTCAGCCCATACATTGCTCTCTTGAGTCTGCACACATGTGACTCCCTGTCAAAGGTCTAAAAACCTTCTGGCTGCTCAATGTACACTTCTTTCTCAATAAATACATTGAAAAAGGTTGTCTTTACATCCATCTGATGTATCTTCCATCCCATATGCGTTGAGAGTGAAAGGATAGATATAATCAATGAGTACCTTGCAACCAGTGCAAAATTCTCCTCATAGTAAATCCCCTCTACCTGTGAGAATCCCTGCGCCACAAATCTAGCCCTGTATTTCTCCACACTCCCATTTTATGTGTGCTTCACCTTCTAGATCCACCTGGATACAACCAATGACTTCCCCACTGTTCTTGGGACCACTTCCCATGCATTGTTTCTAATAATGGAGTCATACTCCTCAACCATGGCATCAACCCATGTTGGTTGTTGCACTACTTACTCAAAATAGGATGGTTTTGTCATAATACACTTGCTCATAAGATCCATGTATCCAGTGTACCTGTGTGGGGACCTTCTCTTCGTATGTTGTGATGTAGGTGCTCCTACATGCTGTAATATCCCAAAATAGGGAAAATCTACAACAATAAGAATATCTTAAGATATTCTAAAGTTGGAGCTACAACAACACATGAACATAATAATGGATTTTCAATGATAAATAGACTCATATGATGTGTCAAAAACACATAGCCATCAAATGAGTGAAACAACGGCAAAATAAGAACTTCTACACATTCCCAAGTGGGGAAAATGTAGCAAATAGACCCTGAAAACGTTATTTCTGAAGATATGCATTTTTATTGGGTGAAATCATGCTTGGTTCCCTTCTCATATGATGTTAGTCCCTCACATACAAAATGGGATCAGAAAGAAATCCATTTTGATATGTTAAACAGACCTCCCAGCTTCATTTCAGCTCAAAAATAGCCAAATCCCATGACTTAAGTTATGTAGAAAATAATGAAGAAAATAACAATGTTATTTTATAAGGGTTTCTACAGTATAATTATGGAACAACATGGATCTAGAAATTTATGGAACAATATGCCAAGAAAATGAAGATATGGCCTCCTTATTGCATTATAAAGCCAACCGGCAAGGGTTTCATGAAAGTACAAGTACAACAAGAGCAGATCTGAATATTCAGCTTAGAAAATGCATTATTACTACATCATTACAAAAATATATCTGAATAATACAAAATATGTATGATAATCCCTTCCTCTAGCTTTCCAGGAGAAGGGTTGGCCTTTTCCCTAGGAAACTAGCTCAGAAACAAGGGTCTTAACCCTGCTGCAACAACTCTATGCAAAATGACACAGTTCCTGCAAGGGACTACACTGTAGGAGATGATAAATACTTTGGCCTACTGCAAAGATATGAAATGTGATTATAGATCTTCCTAGTTGATCTCGTAAGATAAGGAAAGAACCTTCTACTGAGAAACAGACCCGGAAGTGGTGTTAACAAACCTCCACTGCAACACCCTGCAACTTAGCAATATTCTGCTACAGAAATAACGCTGGGACTGAATAATGGTGCTTGGCCTCAATCTTGAATGTGGAGAAATATAGGACAAGCTCTCCCAAGATACCTCTCAAGGGAAGAGGTGGGATTCCCGAGCGGGAACACCCTGTGCTCAACAGCACTGCAACCCTGCTAAACAGCAAGAGGAAGCCAAGTCTAAACAAACAAGATCAAAAAATCAAATCAAAATCATGAATAAAAAAGGCTCTCATCCTCTCCATATATATCGAGTGAACCTCTTCACATTGGGTCCCATCCATATGTGCCATCAAGCTCATGCAAGTTGTCCTCCAACAAAACTACGATGTTCATCAAGGAGGTTCAATGTATCTAGACAGCTTCGTTGACTTGCTCAAAGTTGACTGGATCGACATGATCCCATCTCTGTTCACACCCAAGGGTGCTCAAATTATCTTCTTATTGTTCCTAATGTCAAATTAGGAGTGTTATTGATCCTCCTAAAGAGGTTAATGGGCCTCCCTACCCATTTATTCACCTACCTAGTGATAAAACAACTCTAATATTCCATTTAGCTTGAAGGCTAAAATTTTGGAATATTACAATCCTCCCCTCCAAAATTTTGCTTGTCCTCAAGCAACTGATACCACAAAGTCCTCCCCTCCTCTTCTTCTAGCCTCCTCATCAAAAGTCCCCTCAATTACTCCAAATGATCTGCTATAAATCTGCCCTCCAGTGTTTCCTCCCAAGCTTGCAAAACCATATGGCTCACATCATAGAAAGGCGGAAGGTGTAAGTGGAAACCTCCTTGCTGTCCAATGGCCTCCTCAAGGTAGGAGTGATGATAAAAATGGGTACTATTATTCCCAATGAGTGACTTCCACACCCATGCTATCATCCAAATTAAATGGGCCAATCTAGTTAGCTCAAAAATATCCTCAACCCTCGGTTCATACAATGTGTTGGGGTTGCATGGAGAGATTGGATCCTCCCAACTAAGTGGTTTCTCTCTCCATTTATGATAAGTATGGGGCTGCTGCTAATATTGGGCTGAAATATCATGACCTCCAAGAGTGGCCCAAGCTACCCCACCAAACAAATAAACCATTAAGTGCCTCCTGAAAAAACTCAAGCTCTTCAAATGGCTGATCCCACATGAAGGAAAGAGATGTAGTTTGGCAATCATGAGTTGCCCATTTCTTCTCCTGAAACATGCATCATGCAAATTAGGGAGAATCATACTCCCAATGGGAATCTTCAACTCATATCCCACTCTCCAAACAAAGCTTCCCATGAACATAGAAATATCAACAATACATGGAAGAAAAAACCAATAGAAACAAGTTGTCATATGACAACCGGAAAGTGGATCAAGGTCCCACACAAGGAACCAGCACAGTGCATACTTTTCCTGCATTAAATCAAACAAAAACAAGTGCTTTTCCAGCCACTGTTTCCTGCCACAATCATATTACAAGATATAAACATGAAAGTACAAATTTGTGTCAATGGTGCACACCAAAAATCATGTGGCTTCCCCCACAAACCACCAATGAGATAGCCAATCTCAATGCTACAAATGGCTTCAAGTACATCATTATACAATATGCAAGAAGGAATAATCCTCCTTGGTACAATATGTTTCTCATATAAAGAAAATAAGTACAAAAAATAAAGTGAAATTGTACATTCTCCATCATGTAATTGAGGTCTTGAGCTGAAATGGCTCAACTGGAAATTCTCCCTCACCTCCGAAGAGTAGGGAAGTGGTTGTGACCTCCTCTCTATCATCATCTGGGCTATGCTGAAATATGTCATGCTGGATGCCCTCCCAAATGAACTCCTCTGACAAGGAAAGATATGCATCATAATGCATGGAAAATAATTCCTCATGTGCTACATGTAGCAGCTTCTCCTTGAGCTTAGAAGCTCTAGTCAAGAATACTCTGCCATAAGAATAGATGACCATATCATCCACCATATATATGTCATCTCCATTAGGGCCATCAAGAATCATGCAAGCACCAAGATCCTTGGAGTACTCTAACAAGAGTTGAGACCTCCAATATGGATCAATCCTCCCAAGAGACAGCTTTGGTGATCTGGCATGTGAAGCTCTCCTCATGCTACTGCCTACTACTTTGACATCCCCCATGCCAAATTCTCTCTCCAAACTCTTCACCTCTCCAAAATCCAAGAGTGGTGAATCAAATGGCAAGATTTCTCTTACTAACTTCAGATCTGGTGGCCTCCCCGGTGGAATGCCTTCATATAGTGAGATATCAATGGCAAGAGAAGACTGTTCATATGGTTGGGCACCCTTGCCCTTGCCCTCACAGCGCAAACCAGTATTCCTCCTCCTTGCACCAACTCTCTGAAATAGATAGGGGTGTGTGCTCCTCATCAAATGATGATGTCCTTCCTCCCTACCTCCTTCCATCAATATCATCTCACAATCATGCTGCTTATTGATTTTAATTTGTCTTCCATATGTGAGATCCTGGGGAAATTCTTGTAATGACACAAGAAATCCTTCGATTGGAGCATGTGCTCCCCCTTCCTCTGCATGAGTCACTAGATATGCTCTACATGTGACAGCGTTGTAACCCCCATAGTTCTCTTCATCTTCAATATGAATAGGAGGTAACTGCTTAATAAGAGGATCCTTCTTTGCAAAAGGAACCTTCATGCACTCTTTTCCAAGGTTATGAAACAAGGATCTTGCCTCTAGCAAGGTACCATGGAAGATGTGATCTCCTCCAATAGGTTTCTGAAGTGGTTTTGAGTTTGTAGGTCCTCCCAACTTATGCAAGTTGTCTCGTTTTTTCTATCAAACCTTTCTACCAATCTCTTAGTGAACTTTGCAAAAGAAAAAGTATTAAAATTTTTCAATGAAAATGACTCAAACATCCACCAAGCATAGGCCTTACCTTCAAAGTGCAGCGCTGCAACTCTGATGGCTTCATCTTCAGAAACTTGGTGCTGCTGCAAATAAGTATACAACTACTCCACCCAAGCTTTGGCTGAATAAGATGGGGATCCATCAAAGGTAGATAGAGAAAATCTATCCATGTCATGCAGCTTCCTACTCTCCACCTTGATCTTGAAAAACTCTTTGAAAGGGATATGATCTGAACTTTTCAGTTTGAGATTCATACTCTTGCAGAAAATTACTAAGAGTTCCCCTCTTTGGCATTTTCTCTTCTTTTATCTCTTTCATTGTAGATATGGGAATTTGACTGCTTTGTGCATAATAGGGTGCAGCTGCAGGCTCACACCTATCATGTGACAATCTAGATCTGGTTCTAGATCCAAACTCCTCTGGAGATTCCATCTCTCCTCTCATCTTCTTAAGATCTTCATTGATGCACTGCATAGATTTTGGAAGAAGCTTTGTAAGCCTATATTCCTTTCTTTCTCCACACAATGGATTCTTCTTTCTATTCATATCTCCTTCTCTTGATAGCTGCATGGCTGAGTTCCATAGGCTGAGCCAAGACTATGCTTTGATACCACTGTAATATCCCAAAATAGGGAAAATCTACAACAATAAGAATATATTAAGATATTCTAAATTTGTAGCTACAACAACACATGGACATAATAATGGATGTTCAATGATAATAGACTCATATTATGTGTCAAAAACACCTAGCCATCAAATGACTGAAACAACAGCAAAAGAAGAACTTCTACACATTCCCAAGTGGGGAAAATGCAGTAAATAGACCCTAAAAACGTTATTTCTAAATATCTTCATTTTTATTGGGTGAAATAACACTTGTTTCCCTTATAATATGATGTTAGGCCCTCACATACAAAAGGGGATCAGATATAAATCCCTTTTGATATGTTAAATAGACCTCCCGGCTTCATATCAGCTCAAAAATAGCCAAATCCCATGACTTAAGTTATGCAGAAAAGACTGAAGAAAATAAAAGCATTATTTTATAAGGGTTTCTATAGTATAATGATGGAAAAACATGGATTTGGAACTTTATGGAACAATATGCCAAGAAAATGAAGATCTGACCTCCTTATTGCATTATAAAACCAACTCGGAAAGGGTTTCATGAAAGTACAAGTACAACAAGAGAAAATCTGAATATTCAGCTCAGAAAATGTAGTATTACTACATTATTACAGAAATATAGCTGAATAATACAAAATATGGATTAGAATCCCTTCCTCTAGCTTTCTGGGAGAAGGGTTGGCCCTTTCCCTAGGAAACTAGCTCAGAAACAAGGGTCTTAACCCTGTTGTAGCAACTCTATGCAAAATGACGCAGTTCCTACAAGGGACTTGTTGTGTAGATTAATCCGTCTTGCGGACAAGACCGATCTCTCTAGTACTAAAAGTAACTAGCAACAAACAGCCAATTATACTAATCTCTCTCTAAGCATACATGATTCATAAAAATGCTATATAGGTGTAAGGCCTACCTTATATCCAGTGCTTGCTTGATCTCGTTGAAGTCCTTCCCGTGCACTTGAAAGAACGTTCCTCGTGAATCTCTCTCTAAGCATACAGGATTCATAAAAATGCTATATAGGTGTAAGGCCTACCTTATATCCAGCGCTTGCTTGATCTCGTTGAAGTCCTTCCCGTGCACTTGAAAGAACGTTCCTCGTGAATCTACAGTCACAAACAAGAAAAAAGATTACGCAGCACCTGTATAGACATTATTATAAACCATACTCATCATAATGATCAAGGAATTTATGAAATAAACCATGAATAGACAGTTTAATGAGAGAAATGAGTATATTTGTATTAACTTCAAATAAATAAAACCTTTACAACCTGTGCCTTGATGTCGTGCAGGTCCTCCCGGGGTCCGAAGCAGGAATCTCTTCTAATTTGACAAGCATTGCACTCTTTGAACCAAGACAAATAGAGATGAGTGATTTAACCTCACAGAAAGTCTTAGTTAATTGAGTCTGAATCTCAACAGCATTTAACTTCAAATATCTTAAGCTTGAACCCCCTTTGAGGCTACCCAAGGCCTCTTTTTATAGTGGAAAAGAGGAGGTTTCTTGTTCCAAATATGAAGGGATAGAATCCTCCTTCAAAGGGATTAGCTCCTTACATCAAGGGGTTAGCTCCATCAAGTGAGGGATGCATGAACCTTCTCAAAGCGTATCCATTTCCGAAAATTCCCATCTAGAATCTTCTAGAATTCATCTGAAATCCACTTTTTATCTTTACTTTCTCACCTTTTTGAGTTTTACAGAGGTCCGCACCCATAACACCAAGAACGTGCGGTATGGTTCCACAGGCAAGCTGAAATTTAGGTGCGGGACCGCAGGTAATGAATAGAGAAAGTGCGATACCAATGTTTAGGGGATTTTTAGGAACTTTTCTCTGATTTTGAAAGCTTGACATGAGGAGCTGATATGTTAGACTTGAAAAAGGAGGAAGTATGAGTAATAATGAGCTCATACTCATAGTAAAATGTCAGGATGACAATTTTTAGTGTAACAAATTGCCCCCTAAAGTGCAAAGTCCGGAATAGATGAAGCTGAAGTCTGTCATATATGAAGAGTGCAGTACTTTATCATTTCAAAGATCATCCCGTGGACACCCGAGTCGGAACCTGTAAAAACATTCAATGCAAAATATATACATATATATGTCATCACTGAGGTAGGCATTCCCATACTCAGATTAAAACTAACTAGAAACTAACTTAAATCGTTCTGATACAGGAATGATTTTAATATTACATCAATAGTGTAGACACAGCATGGGCGCAGCCATCTGTAATGAATATTCTACTGTATAATAATAAAATTCCTCGCAGCCTGGATGGTGGAAACTAGATCCAGGGTCTTGATTTCCGCATCTCGAACTAGTACGATTCTATCCATGTGAATAAATGTATTGAAGTCGAACATGGTAGAAACCACTTGATTACCAGTCAATAATGTGAAATGTTAACAAGTGTGAGAGAAACCACCAGTAATGTCAATGGCTCTCAAAGTACTCAGTACAATCCATGAAATGTGAATGAATGAGCTGAAGTCGAACATGTCACGGAATCATTCGATCGAAGGTCAATGATGCAACCTGTCATCGAAGGCGAGAAACCTGCCATTGAGGTATGCAGATTTCAAGGTACTGACGATTTCTGGATCAACTTCCTAGATAATGTGCTGATGTCGATAGAAAGTGATCTGTCGTAGGGAAGCCCACAACATGAAATCATAGATCAAGTTTTGAAAATATATTGGCAAGGACTGACTCAGGGATGGTCAAAAGATGGATGACAGATATTTTGCAGATGAATGGTTTATTTGAACTGTCCTCTTGAACACATAACGACACTGCAGATGGCTTGGTAACAATTGACCCAAAGCTAATACCCAGAAACCGGCTGAAGACTTTCAATATGGTTTGATTAATTGTTAGGCAAAGGAATTCCCAACCCAGGTGAATGAAAGTGTCATGTTCAAGAGTGGTTGACTGAATTTTCGAAAAATTTAAAATATAACAAACACGCCCATTTTTCTCTCTTTTTCCCCCACCATTTCTGGCAAGTACCTCTTTATTTTTGACAAGCTTGAGGAGGATAACATTTGCTTGGTTATAAGCTCATCCTTCGGATGAGTCCAACTTAGTTTAAAATTCGAACCCTAAGAAGGAGTGGTCCGTTCCTGTTGAAAATTAAACAGGTCCTTTACCGTTAAGTTTTAACGAGTCCAGTATAGGAGAAACTCGGTGTTTTTCAGTTTTAGGGAGTCAGAAGAAAAACTTAAGAAAACTCCGTGGGTGTACTTTTTCGTAAATTTAGTCTCTCGAGCCCGAAAAAGGATAAAATAATGCGGGAGAGAACTCTATTGGCCGTAATTAGTCAACGTATACCTTTTTCGTAAATAGTCCATTTCAGTCCGTAAAAGGGGTAAACTTATACTGAAGGGACGATCATTCATTTACTTTAACGAGTTCGAATAATCAAGTACTTGGCAATCTTTTCATATTTAGAGAGTCTGAAAAGGGCTTAAAAGAGGACTCCAATGTTTCGCTTTTTCGTAAATTTTTTAAAGAGTCCGAAAAAGTGATAAAAGTATGCTCTTTGTTGAAAAATGATCAGTTTTCCTGAAAAATCCAATTTCTGCACAAAAACTTGAAACATTACACATACCTATTTAAGATAAGTAAAAATGCTTTCAAAAATACCCTTTTTAAAGTGAAAAATAAACAAATTAAAAATTCATCTATTCGAAAAAACTTATAAAAAGGACGTTTTCTATTTCATTTTTACTGTTCAGTTTCAGAGTGAAAAGTAAAAAGCTTTTGGGTAAGAAAGTTCCTGTGAAGATTCTGGAAAATTCGTCCGTTGGAATCGAGAACCGTCAGTCCCAGGTAATCCACAACCTCTCTATCTTGTTTTTCATCCGTTTCAAATTTGTTTTTAGGCTTTAGTTTGAATTTTTGGGGCAAAAAAAATGGTTAAAAATTTCGCCCGCGGGGTCCGCAGGTGGGACACACGCTACCTGCGGACCCCGAATTTTTCCTATAAGGAAAAAGTCGTGGGTTCCGCACCCGGCACACATTGCGCGTGCGGAGCTACGCTCTGTGTATAAAGAGCGGGTGCGGTACCCGCGCGGTTGGATTTAAAACATCCAATTCTCATTTATTTGCCAAAAATTTTCAAATAAAACTATTCTAACTTGCCTTTTTCTGTATTGTAGGATTGAAAAGATGCTTATCTGGCGAGAACGTGAGCACGAGGAAGTGGATGAAGCCGCCATACTCCATTTTCCCACACAACAGGCATTAAGAGCATGTGGCTTGTACAAATTTTGGGCCATCTCAGGCATGAGGGCACAAGTAGAACTCTTGACATGGTTGGTGAACAGATGGAACGTTCAGGACCAGTGGCTTCTTCATTGGTGGCCACCGGCTCGAAATTGAGCTGGAGGATATATATTTCTTGACTGGTTTGTCCAAGAGGGGCGAACAAGTTTCTTTGTTTGGGACTAGGCCAGGTGGCCAGTCTGTCGCTAATCTCCAACTAGAATTCTGCAATAATCAGGCAAATCCTCGGGACAAACGGATTGACATAAAACACATCATCCACCCTGAATTGAAAGTTATTGCTTTTACTGTTACCAAACTGTGTGGGAGTGCTGCGCTTCATGTAGCTACTGGTTCCCAAATGCGTATTGTCGTGGACTGTTTTCGCGGCACCATCTTTAACTGGTGTGAAGTTGTGTTGGCCAATATAAAGGCCAACTAACCAGAGCAAAAAATGGGAAACTAAATAACTTTGGATACAGATCCATTGTTGTTCTTTTGCTCTGGAGAGGATCCCCATGTTAGCTCCACAGAGTATTGCTGTTGATGTCGGTCGACCTCGAGAACCGAGAATGGTTCATTGGTCCGCGTTGATGGCTCGTCATGCTATTGAGGGTACTGAGATTGTGCGATTTCCTCCTTCATATTTTCGTTGGCTAGATCGCCAACTTTTTGTGATAGAGGATTTTCCATATGTCGGGATAGATTTCCGCGGTGACAGAGAGATGGCTCTCCTTGCCGGGGAACAGTGGGATGAGTCAGGTAAAATCATTTTTCAATGTTTGCTAAATTATAAATTATAAATTTTTATCGTCTTTGAAAACTAATAACCAAAAGTTTTTTGAAAACAGATGTGGGTCCACAAAGAACAGCTCATCTCCAACCTTACGAGAGAAGACAACCAGTTGCGCCCGCACCAGCCCCAGCAAGCCAATCAGCGGAGATTTTGACTGATTTGGAGCATCATCTAGAGCGTTTGACTCTAGATATTCCAGAGACCAGCATAGATGACATTCTTCTCAGGCTGCAAAGATATGTGATTGGAGTTCCAGGACCTTTTAGGAGGTTCCTATGCAGGGTAGCTCGGGCAGTGGTTTCTTATCGTGATCACCATCAGTGATGGGATGATCGTGTAGACTCATATTTTTGACTTTTGTATTATCATTTTTGCCGATCATAAGGTGTTTCCAACCTATGATCGAAGACGATGTATATTTTTTGAACACACTCCTATACTATGATATATCACTATTTTGACGGCTATCTGTGTACATATGTGAATGTTGTTTGTTTTACTGCTTTTGATTATTGCAAATGTCTATTTATCATACTAGAAGCAATTGAATCGGCTAATGTATTTAAATGTCTTGGAATATGCTGATATTCAATGTAATCAAATTCACGTTCCAAGAGACGAACTCTTAAAAATAACCGTAATAACACTGGATTTCTAATGGTATAAACCCTGTTAAGTTGTAATACAACAAGTTCAGAATCCAACCTTACAATCAAACTCCGAATTCCAAATGATATGGACTCAGATAATAACTCAATCACTGCACTATACTCGGCAATGTTATTTTTTGTTTGACCAAGGCTTACCCCATGCATGG
Source organism: Pinus albicaulis (assembly GCA_034641835.2). Classification (NCBI taxonomy): domain Eukaryota; kingdom Viridiplantae; phylum Streptophyta; class Pinopsida; order Pinales; family Pinaceae; genus Pinus; species Pinus albicaulis. The sequence goes on from CM076574.1 coordinate 43,969,606, forward strand.
ATACTAACTCGTCATAGGGTGAATAGATAACCCAAGCTGCGGAAGAAATGTTCCGTGTACTACGACAAGCACCATCAGCAAAACCAATGTAGGTTTGAAGAGACGTCGACATCTGCAATATAAAGAGTAAAACTCAGATAAGCAGGAATAGTGACAAAAACACACTCTCTAAACTAGGCACACCTTTCTAATCTAAAACACACCAACAGTAAAGAAATCTAAACTAACAAAAATCTCCACACCTTATTTAAGCATAATATCGCTTTAGATAAAGCCCATTTTTGGGTTTATCCAAAGGGACACCGTCAAAATATATCAACTCATAGGCCCCTTTTGCTAATTTTCGTTTAACAATATAAGGACCATGCCACATAGGCACGAATTTCCTAGCTCCTAGCTTGTCGTTAGCTTGATCGTAAAGTAAAACTAGGTCTCCTTCTGAAAAATTTCGAGGGGTCACATTTCTATCATACTGAGCTTTTATCCTTTTAACATGAGCCTTGTTTGTTATCGTAGCATTTCGTCGATTCTCGTCTAATTGGGCTAAGTACAAGAAACGTTTTTCCTCTTCAGACGTAGCTGGAAGTAATTCTACGGCTAATTTTAGTGACGGTATTTCGCATTCAATCGGCAACACAGCTTCCAAACCGTAAACCAGTTGAAAAGGAGTGAAACCTGTTGATGTTTTGACTGAGGTTCGATATGCCCAAAGTGCTGAAAATAACATGGAATGCCAATTTGTCTTGTGAATACCAATGATTCGTTTAATCATGGTGACTAAAACTTTGTTAATGGCTTCAACCAGACCATTTGCTTGTGGATAGTACGGAGTGGAACTATCGTGGCGTAGGCCAAGTTGTTCTGTCAGTTCAGTCATCATGATATTCCAAAAATGACTTCCATGATCCGTAATAATAGCTTGAGGAACACCGAACCTAGCAATTATGTGATTAAATACGAATGTTGCAGCAGTTTTGCCGTCAGCTGAATATGTAGGCATCGCCTCGGCCCATTTTGTAAAATAATCTACTGCTAGAATAATATAGGCATGCCCCCCGGCCGAGTGAGGGTTACATGTAATAAAATCGATACCCCATTTCACGAAAGGACCAACAGCAATTATAGGGTGAAGAGGAGCGGGTGGCGCGCGAATTTTCCGATCAAAAATTTGACAGTTGTGGCATTTCCGAACCGCATAAATACAATCTTTGAACAACGTTGGCCAGAAATAACCTGCACGCAATATCTTTTGGGCTGTGGCATACCCAGACATATGACCGCCACATGCTCCAGAATGGCAGTCATTTAACACCTTTTTAGATTCTTCATGAGTTAGACAACGTTGGAAAACAGAATCCGCTCCACGTCGATAAGTGTATCACCAATGATATTATACTGTTGGGATTGGAAGCGTATTTTCCGTCGCTGAGTTCGTGAGATGTCAGGCCGAAAAGATTGGGTTTGGAGATAAACAATAATATCTCCATACCAAGGATCAAGTGTACTGATAAGAAACAAAGATTCGTCCGGAATGGACTCTTCTGCCACTGTTTCAGTATCAGTAGAGGGGAAATCGCACATCACTTCCGCAAATACCAAAGATTTCTTTGCCTTGGATTTTTCAAATTCCAAGTCAAATTCCTGCAGGATAACTATCCATTTGGAATATTTTCCCCCTAGCAATTGTTTGGTCAAAATATACATCATAGGGTTGCAATTAGAAATTACCGTGGTTTTACGTAACAAGATATAATGTCTAAAACGTTGGATAGCTTGAACAGTTGCTAAGGCCAATTTCTCCACATGTGTGTATTTGATTTCAGTCATATGCAGATTCTGACTAAGATAATAAATCACATGTTCATTGTGAGATTCATCTTCCTGAACTAGTACCATCCCAATGGTGGAATGAGAAGCAGCGAGGTACAAAATGTAATCTTGGTTGTAGTTGGGAGGATGCAATAACGATGCATGGGTC